>VICQ01000009.1:600000-830598 GCA_025528855.1 Trametes punicea | reverse complement strand
TCACTCCAGGAAGCATTGTCATCAGTACTGCAAATGGCCTCGCATTTGCAAAGGGTTCTGGGACTGTTGTCCTAAACTGCCCTATCACCTTCTGGGGGAACATAGCACGGTGCGCATTGCACTGGTCTACTACATCCCAGACCTGAACTCTCATTTGCTTTCTCTGGGAGAATTCCTGCAAGAAGGTCTGAGCATGAGCGGTACTGCTGATGAAATCAGCATTTACCAGGCGTCGGGTGAACCATTTCTTGTGTTCCATCCTCGACAGCCAGGTGACACCATTTTTTTGTGTCAGATCGCTTCCTTCAACAGATGCGATGCTCATTTTTCCTACGGTCTGTAAGATAGACTACCAGACCATGCATCGTCGCTAGGTCATCCTTCAAGGATGTTCTGAAGCGTACTAGGGAACATACTGCAGATTTCCAACCATTGAGTTTCCCTCTGAGGAACCTCTCTGCTGTGGATGTGCAGAAGGGAAAATGCCGTTAAGGTCATTCCCGCCATCCATTCGACGGGCTTCTCGACCGTTTGAAGTCATTCATTCAGACTTGAAGTCATTCCCCGTCGACTCCTACCACAAGTACAAGTATGCGATCATGTTCCTCGATGATCATACTTCCTATGCTTGGGCTGTGTGTCTGCGCTCCAAGGATGCTGCGCTCACAGCAACCAAACACTTCTTAGCCAACATCGAGAGTCAATTCAAGACGAAGGTGCAGAAGTGGATGTCAGACGGTGGAGGAGAATATAAGTCCAAAGCATTCGATAATCTGCTTAAGGACAAAGGCATTGAGATTCTTCAGAGCGTGCCGCACCAACCACAACAAAACGGTCGTGCTGAACAACTTATGCGGACACTTTCTGACAAGGCTGAGGCCATGCGTCTTGATGCCTGTCTTCCTCAATCCTGGTGGGAAGTTGCGATTGAGCATGCTGTTCATGTGTACAACTGCACACCTCTACATCATTTGAAATGGTAAACCCCTATGAGGCATTGAACGGCGAAGCTCCATCCATAAAGCATCTTCGCGTTTTTGGGTGTGGCACCTATATGCATTTGCCACCAGCTGTAAGGGTGAACAAGCTCTCGCCCAAGTCAGAACTTATGGTCTACATTGGGGTTGCACCCGGTGGACACAGCTTTAGGTTCATGTGGTCACCCACAACGTGATATTCACGTCGGCTCATGTGTTGTTTGACGAGAATATGTTCCCTAAACACCCTTCAAACCAGCGACGCTGCACCTCTCAGTTTCATGATGCACCAGAGGAACACCCATCAGATCAGGAATCATCCATTCCTTCAGGTCCTGATGATGATGATGACGATGAACCTCGTCATCCTCCCCAGCACCTTTCTGAAAGGAGACAGGAGTAGGAGCATGACGATGCACCTGAGACGCTGATGAAGTCTGAACCTTGAAGGCGTCCTGTAAGCCGCACAAGTAAGATCTTCAGTCAATGAGCGAAGACTATATTGCATATGTAAGTACCTGTGAGCCGCACAAGTAAGACTACAAGTACTTAGTAAGTAATCTGCATAAGTACGCATAGAAGTCATAGTACTTACTCTTCAGTCAATGAGCGAAGACTGAAGAGCTGGGGCAGAGAATGTCCTCCTTATATACAAGTCCAGAGGACGCATGAGTAAGCAAAGAAAAGGAGAGCATGTGATCTACAGTACGCTGAGTAAGACGATGGTGCGAGGATGGTGTAAGTATCGCACCATAGTCTAGAGAAATCCAGACAAGTCCGGAACAGCATGAAATGCACTACAAAGATGTCCGGATGCTAAATTACAGGCGTATCGTAGAACTGTCCGTAGAACTACCATATCAGGCATATGAGAAGGAACGTCCATGCGGTGCTACATCGCCACCATGCAGCGCTCTGCCGCCCACCATGCAGTGCGTCACCGCCACAGTGCACATCCGGATCTGATATGGCCAGTACACAAATCCGGAAGTTCAACACTCCCACTCGTTCAAGCTGTGGAGGACACTAAACCAACTCCCTTTGTGAAGCGTTCCAATACGCTAAAGGGAACGTCCTTCGTCAGAGAATCAGCTAGTTGGTCCTTCGTAGGTATATAGAAAACCTCGACACTTCCGAGCTCGACTTGCTCGCGAATGAAGTGATACTGAGTTTCTATATGTTTTGTTCGTCAATCGATAACCGGGTTCACCGCCAAGAAGATGGACCCTTGATTGTCCAAACACATAGGCGTAGGACGAGTCACATCATCTCCCAGTTCATCGCTGAAGGTACGAAGCCCCATCAACTGACGACAAGTGTCTGAGGCAGCCTTATATTCCGCTTCGGTCGAGGAGAGCGAAATCGTCGGCTGACGCCTTGATGCCCACGATATAGCACCACCTGCCATCAAGAAGACGAAGCCCGTGGTTGAATGCCTGTCGTCGCGGTCCTCAGCCCAGTCGGAGTCTGAATAGGATAACAGACCATCGTTGGAAGCACCGTTGTAGCGCAAGCGATAATGCTTTGTCCCTTGTAAGTAGCGCAGGACGTACTTCGCGTAGTGCCAGTGCATTTCCGACGGGTTGGCGTTGTATTTGGACAGACGCGTGACGGCATAGTCGATGTCAGGACGCGTACCGAGAGTTGCGTAGAGAAGACTGCCGATCAAGCTCTGGTAGCGCTGACGGAAAGCATCGGAAGCGGGCTGCTCAGACGCTTCTAAGACAGCACCAGCAGGGAGAGGAGTGCGAGCCGGCTTGCAGTCAGCCATGTTGAAGCGTTCGAGGACGGACTGGATATATTCTTCCTGGTCTATGTCGATCGTTCGAGTCGTCCAATCACGAGTAATGCGAAGACCAAGGAAGCGTTGGACAGCACCCAAGTCCGTCATTTTGTACTGCTTCTTCAAGGCGTCTTTGATTTGTTTGATGTGTCACCAGTTGTCGCCGAGTAGAAGTAGATCGTCGACATAGAGTACGACAATCGTAACGGAATCCCCCCTTGTCGCCGATATACGTATACTCTGGCATCAGAGTACGTCCGTTTGAATCCCAGGTCAAGGAGAGACTTATGAATTTTTGCGTTCCATTGACGCGACGCCTGCTTCAGGCCGTAGATAGCCTTACGAAGAAGACAGACGTAGTCTTCCTTACCAGGTACAACCCATCCCTCCGGTTGTTCCATGTAAATTTCCTCCTCTAAGTCACCATTCAGGAACGCAGTTTTGACGTCCATGGACTGTATGTCCCAGTCCTCAAGCGCAGCGTGCGCGAGGAGATAACGAATAGACTCAAAACGCGCCACAGGTGAGAAGGTTTCATGGTAGTCCTGCCCCCAGACTTGGGTAAATCCTTTGGCCACAAGCCTAGCCTTAAAACGACCATCGTGTTTCTTGTCGTACACCCAACGATTAGCGACGACGTGACGGTCTTTAGGTCTAGGTACGAGGATCCAAGTCTTGTTCTCCATAAGCGAATCATATTCCGCTTTTTCCGCTGCATGCCACTTCGCCGCATCTGGAGACTTCATGGCTTCCCGGTGGGATTCAGGTAAGCCGGTCTTATACTGCGAAGCAGCGAGGAACGAAAGGATGGCTTCAGCTTGCTGACCTCCGTCTAACTCATCTCGCGCATCAACCTGTGCAGGAGGTTCATCACCGTAAATGTTGTCTTCACGGTAACGAGCAGGGCGAGGTACGTTCTCCCTACGAGGTCAATCACGAGCAATGCTAGGACCTCCCACTGGCTCATGACGGTTACGCCGATGAGGAGGTCGAGGTGGAGGGACCGCAGGATGAGGCGGTAATCCCTGAGGAGGCTCAGCTTCAGCAAGCGGTTCAGGAGGAACAGGAGGCGGAGAAGGAGGTCGATCCTCTTGCTCTCCGGCAGGCAGAGGATCTGGAACAGGAATGGGTAGGTGATCATCCAACTCAGAATTCGAGACTTCGTCGGATTGATCACTGTACACAGGGAACGGACTGTCGTCAGGGGTAGTACGACGTTCGCCGGGTAGTGAACGTGCAGGGAAAGACTCTTCGTCAAATATCACATCGCGGGATATGACGATAGAGCGGGTGGCCGGGTTCCAGAATTTATACCCCTTAGTACCTGGCTCATACCCCACGAAGATCATCTCGACCGCCTTCTTGTCGAGTTTCCCTTCGCGCTTTGCCTTTTGCACGTGAACAAAGGCTTTACAGCCAAAGACACGGAAGTAGGACACATCCGGTATGGTCCCATCCCATGCAGTAATGGGGCAACGCCATTTAAGACGTCGCATAGGCTGACGATTATAAATATGAACGGCTGTTTCAATGGCGAGTTGCCAGAAACCGTGGCTTAGTCCAGCATGATGGAGCATAGACATAGCCTTCTCGACGATAGTACGGTTCCAGCGTTCAGCACGTCCATTCTGTTGGGGCGAGTCTGGCGACGTTTTTTGATGTTCGATCCCGAAAGACTTAAGGTGCTCAGAGAACTCTGTCGAAAGGTATTCCCCCCCTCGGTCGGAGCGTACTCACTTGATTTTCCTCCCGGTCTGCGTCTCAGCCCAAGCTTTAAAGCTATCAAAAGCTTTGAAAGAGTCAGACTTGCGCTTAAGGTAGTACGCGACGCCGAGACCTGAGAAGTCATCTATGAAACTAGCGAAGTACAGATAACCGCTTCCGACTGAAGCAGTGTGCATGGGCCCATCCAAGTCGGTATGGATAAGCTCTAAGGGCTCAGACGCACGCTTTTCCAATGGAGGAAATGGAAGACGATGGGATTTGCCAAAGGCGCATCCTTCGCAGGGTTCAATGTCAGCGGGATCGACGTGATCAACACCCTTGACGTTGGAGGGAAGGTGGCGAAGTGCCTCCTTGCCTGCATGACCAAAACGACGGTGCCAGGTCTTAAAATTCGTCGTCAGGTGGATCGCTTTGCCAGAGCGAATCTCCAGAACTAAGTCATAGAGATTACTAGACGGATTATAACGCCCCTCAAGGATCTTTTGACCCTTGATTTTAATTGTCGAGCCATGTTTGACAGTGCCCTCAGGCAGCTTGTCAAAAATGCTCATTTTATTGTCCCCTTGGACGAGGAAATAACCATGCCGCTCAATGGTTCCAGTGGAAAAGAGTCGCATAGATGCCTGAGGCACATAGCAGACGTTTGGGAGATCAATAGACCGCTGTACACCATCGAGGTTGACCTCAGCACTGACTGTACCTTCTCCGAGCCCTTGAACAGAACTGCCGGCTTCTGATGAAGCAGTCCTGAAAACGACGGGTGTATCATAGGGCTTGTAGTGGGAAAAGTCGTCCAAGTCGAATGTAATGTGCTGAGATGCACCCGAGTCCATCAGCCAATGAGTTCGTCGCACACCGACGGCAGCAGCCGTATCATAGAAGGAAGCGTGCATGTTCGTCGACGATTCTACAAGTACATTGGCAGCAGGCTCAAAAATGTTTGCATGGTTAACCATTACGTCCTTTCCCTTCCCTTTGTCCTTGTCCTTTCTCTTCTCCTTTCCCTTGCCCTTGAAGTCCCGTTTGGGGCACAACTCCGGGTGCTTCTTGTAGCAGGTAGACTCGTGATGCATCTCACCACCACAGAAGCTGCAGGGGCCCGAGAGTTTGGGCTTGGTTTTAGAGATTCGGGAGACCGACTGACCGTTTCTGCGCATAGACTCTTCAGCCAGAGCCTTCGACTGGATTATGTCGACGGTTAGCCTTTCGAGTTCAGTTGTGGCCATAAGCGCAGAAATCATGGAGTGGTAGGATTCCGGGATCTTGGAGAGGAGAATGAGGGCCTGGATGGTCTCAGAGAGCGTGATGCCGTTGGTAGATATTTCCCGCAGGCGAGTGATTACATGGCTCATCTTATCCTGAAGAGAATGCTGGTCGCTCATCCAGGTTTCCCTGATCAAAGACTCAAAGAGGCCCCAGACGTGTGCGCTGTTCGGCTTCCCAAATTTGGCCTTGAGAGTGTCCCACATCTCCTTGGAGGTAAGGGCAGCGGCCTGGGTAGTCGTAGTTCCATCAGCAGCAGCAACAGTCCGAGTTTCCAAAAGGTAGTAGAATGTAGGCGAGGTTCGCATGTACATCAAACCACACACCTGAGCGTTGAGTTTGTCCCACTCTTTTTGGAAGTCTCCAGCGGCAGTAGGGCGAGTGATGGTTCCAGCGACGACGGTCCAGCAGTTCATAAACATGAGATAGTCCTTCATCTTGGCAGACCAGTCAGCGTACTGGTTCGCCAAGGACAGGATTGGGACAGAGTCCAACTTGACGTCTCCCATGGTGAGTAGATAGAATTGAGGAGAGTCGTCGAAGTTGTCAAAGAATTCTAGGGAGAAGGGAGCAGGAGATGGCGGCTCAAAGTGGTGAAGAGCCTCTGAAGACGGTGTGGATACTTGCGAAGGATGAGGAGCAGCGGCCCAATTATTGCTAAGTTGACCGACTTGATCGTAGCGGTTAGGACAGGGAAATTCGTCGCACTCTGCCCAGAGACCGTCTGGTCTTTCGTGTCGGTCGCAACGATCGTCTACGTCGTAAAGATGTGGAAGGCCGGTGGAATCATAGAGTTCAGATCCTGAGGATGAGTCAAGAGCAGCGTCGACTTCTTCAGAATCTGGAGCAAGTGATTTCGCGGTAGTGGGCTCCAAAACGGTCCAGAAAAATTGCGATGATTGACGAGTGGTTGTGCACCAGAAAACGCGAGAGAATGAACACCTGTTCAGGTGAACCAGAGATCCAGGCAGCCGGGTAACCCGAAAATCTGGGTAGAAGTCGCCAACTGTGCCCAAGAAACACTATCCTACTAAAAGACTATAGTAAGGAGGGTCCACACGGTTGTCCTCTGGTCCTAAGGTCTTAAGGACCCCGGTTACAAGGACTGGCAGTCGCAAGTGCGAGGCCTGGTCCAGGGATACTTGAAAGCCCCCTACAAAGGGCTGAGTACCTACAACTATAGTAAGAGCGCTCAGGGCTGCGTCATGAGGGCAGAAACGTCCCCCTGGCAGCAGTGTCGGCAGGCACAGTGAAGAGAAAGGGAATAGGAAGGTGGGAGGTGCACAAACCGCGAGAGAGGTCGACCAAGAGAGAGATAGGGCGCACGCAATAGAGTCGACTTGTAGTAGCAACTGGCTAGAGCGCAGGGCTCATAACCTGATGAAGTCTGAACCTTGAAGGCGTCCTGTGAGCCGCACAAGTAGATCTTCAGTCAAGGAGCGAAGACTATATTGCATATGTAAGTACCTGTGAGCCACACAAGTAGACTACAAGTACTTAGTAAGTAATCTGCATAAGTACACATAGAAGTCATAGTACTTACTCTACAGTCAATGAGCGAAGACTGAAGAGCTGGGGCAGCGAATGTTCTCCTTATATACAAGTCCAGAGGACGCATGAGTAAGCAAAGAAAAAGAGAGCATGTGATCTACAGTACACTGAATAAGACGATGGTGCGAGGATGGTGTAAGTATCGCACCATAGTCTAGAGAAATCCAGACAAGTCCAGAACAGCGTAGAACGCACTACAAAGATGTCCGGATGCTAAAGTACAGGCGTATCGTAGAACTGTCTGTAAAACTACCATATCAGGCATATGAGAAGGAACGTCCATGCGGTGCTACACCGCCACCCTGCGGCGCTCTGCTGCCCACCATGCGGTGCGTCACCGCCACAGTGCTCGTCCGGATCTGGTATGGCCAGTACACAAATCCGGAAGTTCAACAGATGCCACCTCGTGCGTGCACTCCTAGTCCACCACCCCGTATGCCAGTGATGCTGCCTACGCCTAAGAAACAGCGGCCTACACGTGAGCGGAAAGTGCCAACTCGCCCAGGCAATGTGTACAGAGAGTCATAGCATCCTGTACACCAATTCAAAGAGACAGAGAAGCAGGGGGAGTGGAAAAAGATTGTCAGCGAACAGTCAGGTCGCTCCTGACGTAGCGGACATTCTCGGTCAGAACAGATTCCTGGAAATAGTTCTGCACCACCCGCTCTAAGCGACGTACCTGCTCCATCCACCTCAGGTGAAGCGTCTGGCAGCGCACCTGATCATAACTCAGGAAACTCTTCTGATGAAGTCGAAGAAGCACTGCGTGCTGACGATGAGCTGGCCCTAGCAAAACTATGCCGGGAAGGGGTAGTAGCACTCATCAACTATCTGCTCATGAAAGCGGTTCCACCAGTTGATGAGAATCTGCCCGACACGTCCAACATTAGAGAATGGACTTACCGTGACATCACTCGCCTACCACCAGCTGAGCAAAAGGAATGGAAGGCCGCCGGTCAGGAAGAGTTAGAGGCACTCCGACAGCGAAAGGTCTTTGAACTGGTCGACCACCCTAAAGGGCATAAGGTCATAAAGAACTGATGGGTATTCGACGTCAAATCTGATGGTCGAAAGAAAGCCAGGCTTGTTGCCAAAGGTTTTTCCCCGGTCGAAGATGTAGACTACGACCAGATCTTCTCACCAGTTGTTCACTTCGAGACTGTGCGTCTCATACTCGCACTCTCAGCCCTTGAGAACTGGTATATCACTGGACTTGATGTCCGCAATGCTGACCTCTACGGAAAGCTAGACGAGGAGATCTACATGGAACAACCTGAAGGCTTTGTAGCCAAAGGCAAAGAGCGCAAAGTCCTACAGCTACTGCGCGCTCTATATGGACTAAAGCAAGCAGGTCTTGCATGGTGGCGCACCCTGAACCAGTCCATGAAGGAGCTAGGCTTCACACGCTTAGTCTCCGACGCCGGTATCTTCACCTACAAGGGGAAGAACGGCGAACTAGCTATCGTCGTTGTATACGTCGATGACACCCTTTTCTGTGGACCGAACAAGGCACTCGTCAAAAAGATGAAGGCCAAGTTCATGGAGAAGTGGGAGTGCAGAGACCTTGGCGAAGTGAAGGAATTCCTGCATATGTACATCCAGCGTAACAGTCGCACGATTTGTATTGATCAGTGCGCTTACCTGGAGAAAGTGCTTCAGCGATGCGGTATACAGAATGCGAAGCCTGCGCCTACTCCACTGCCTGCTGAGTATTACCCCAAGCCTAACGAGCAGACAGCGGATCCTACTCTCCGTTCCAGGTTTCAGACCGTCATTGGGTCCTTGCTATACATCATGCTCGGTACCCGACCTGACATCGCTTTTGCTGTGATCAAACTGTCTGTTAGGAGCCAGGCCGAAGGGCAGAGGGTCGGGGTAGGGCCGGAGTTCGGGTTCGGAGTTTGGACTTCGGGCCTGGGGCAGGGAGGACTTCGGCGAAGCTATCAGCAACGCCTCGAGCTACTCGCCTGGTGTCCTCTATTTGCGGGGTGGGGATCGCACAACCGGGTGACCGGAGTTCGGACTTCAGGGTTGACGGGGAATGAGTGTATTGGATCAGATATGAGGTAGAGAGTGGTTACTTGGGGACTTAACGAGAGGGTTAACGAGGTAGTAACGAGGTGGTTAACGAGATATCTGAACTCAGGAATGCGGACATTCCAGGTGGACTTAAATACTATAAGGGTATGGACAGAAAAGGGGCAGGGGTCCGGAGCTGATCGAACTCCGGACGGACATGGGGTAAGTCCGATATCCGGAAATCGGAGTACCGGAGTTACCGATGTCCGGGGATCAAGGTCGATCGGCCCCGAGTGAAACCTAGCGTTACAAGGATACCTGAAACTAATGGGAGGGACGGTAACAAGGAAAGGCCGAAGGGACATAAGGCATGCTGTCGGGAGGAACAAAGGGCCGAGGTCCGACAGCCGGAGTTGCATGGAGTTGAGGACCGGAGTTCGGAGTAGGTTTGGAGATGGCACTTGTACGCACGGTCGTAACACTGTCCCAATACTCTGCGAATCCTTCGCATGAGCACCTCACCAAGGCGCTGTATATTTGCCGCTACCTCCTTGGGACCAGATCTTACTCCCTGGTCTATGATGGTGCATCAGGACTCGGCATAAGTGCATGCACAGACTCAGATTGGGCATCTGACCCAGTCACTCGACGGTCACAGACAGGATATTTCCTGAAGTTAGCTGGAGGTGTATTCAGCTAGACATCCCGCGCACAGAAGACTATCGCGCACTCGTCCACTGATGCTGAATACATGGCAATCAGCGATTGCTCTCGCCAAGGAGTCTGGATCCGCAACCTATTGGGCGAGATCAGCTACAAGCTTGGGCCTATCCCTATTGCAGGGGACAGTCAAGGATCGCTTTTTATGAGCTCCAATCCTGTGACTGAAAGTTGGTCGAAGCACATTGACATTCGCTACCATGCTATTCGAGAGTACATCGAGAATAAGCAGGTTGAAGTATTCTTCGTCGACAGCTCAGACAATCCAGCTGACCTCTTCACTAAGAACCTGGGACATGTCAAGTTCACCAAGTTTAGGGGCAACTTGGCCTTGAGTTTTACGACTCGGCCTGATTTAGCTACATCAGCACTCGAACACTTGCACACACTACCGTAGTGCTTAGCGAGGGGGAGTGTTGAACTACAGTGCTGACTAATAGCAGTGTAGTAAGCAACTACTAACACGAGGCTACCGGTCACTTGGAGAAAGTTCCGGATACTGTGGCTACATGCTATATAGTATTACATCATAGCCCATGTACAGTAGTATATAAGACTGCTCTGTAGGAGCAGTTCAACAAGTCGCTCTTAACCATCAATTACTATGTGTGCCTCTATCCAAAGCTCTACAGGTAAGTGAGCGGAGGGGCTTTCCACTGCGTAACAAGCCCTGCTCAACAATCTACTCGCCATGGGAGATGTCAAGTTGGACTCTGTCCCAATCCTGTCCTTGGCGAACCAGTACGCTGACTGGTCTGCCAAGATGAAGGACTATCTCATGTTTATGAACTGCTGGACCGTCGTCGCTGGAACCATCACTCGCCCTACTGCCGCTGGAGACTTCCAAAAAGAGTGGGACAAACTCAACGCTCAGGTGTGTGGTTTGATGTACATGCGAACCTCGCCTACATTCTACTACCTTTTGGAAACTCGGACTGTTGCTGCTGCTGATGGAACTACGACTACCCAGGCCGCTGCCCTTACCTCCAAGGAGATGTGGGACACTCTCAAGGCCAAATTTGGGAAGCCGAACAGCGCACACGTCTGGGGCCTCTTTGAGTCTTTGATCAGGGAAACCTGGATGAGCGACCAGCATTCTCTTCAGGATAAGATGAGCCATGTAATCACTCGCCTGCGGGAAATATCTACCAACGGCATCACGCTCTCTGAGACCATCCAGGCCCTCATTCTCCTCTCCAAGATCCCGGAATCCTACCACTCCATGATTTCTGCGCTTATGGCCACAACTGAACTCGAAAGGCTAACCGTCGACATAATCCAGTCGAAGGCTCTGGCTGAAGAGTCTATGCGCAGAAACGGTCAGTCGGTCTCCCGAATCTCTAAAACCAAGCCCAAACTCTCGGGCCCCTGCAGCTTCTGTGGTGGTGAGATGCATCACGAGTCTACCTGCTACAAGAAGCACCCGGAGTTGTGCCCCAAACGGGACTTCAAGGGCAAGGGAAAGGAGAAGAGAAAGGACAAGGACAAAGGGAAGGGAAAGGACGTAATGGTTAACCATGCAAACATTTTTGAGCCTGCTGCCAATGTACTTGTAGAATCGTCGACGAACATGCACGCTTCCTTCTATGATACGGCTGCTGCCGTCGGTGTGCGACGAACTCATTGGCTGATGGACTCGGGTGCATCTCAGCACATTACATTCGACTTGGACGACTTTTCCCACTACAAGCCCTATGATACACCCGTCGTTTTCAGGACTGCTTCATCAGAAGCCGGCAGTTCTGTTCAAGGGCTCGGAGAAGGTACAGTCAGTGCTGAGGTCAACCTCGATGGTGTACAGCGGTCTATTGATCTCCCAAACGTCTGCTATGTGCCTCAGGCATCTATGCGACTCTTTTCCACTGGAACCATTGAGCGGCATGGTTATTTCCTCGTCCAAGGGGACAATAAAATGAGCATTTTCGACAAGCTGCCTGAGGGCGCTGTCTAACATGGCTCGACGATTAAAATCAAGGGTCAAAAGATCCTTGAGAGGCAATATAATCCGTCTAGTAATCTCTATGACTTAGTTCTAGAGATTCGCTTTGGCAAAGCGATCCACCTGACGACGAACTATAAGACCTGGCACCGTCGTTTTGGTCATGCAGGCAAGGAGGCACTTCGCCACCTTCCCTCCAACGTCAAGGGTGTTGATCACGTCGATCCCGCTGACATTGAACCCTGCGAAGGATGCGCCTTTGGCAAATCCCATCGTCTTCCATTTCCTCCATTGGAAAAGCGTGCGTCTGAGCCCTTAGAGCTTATCCATACCGACTTGGATGGGCCCATGCACACTGCTTCAGTCGGAAGCGGTTATCTGTACTTCGCTAGTTTCATAGATGACTTCTCAGGTCTCGGCGACGCATACTACCTTAAGCGCAAGTCTGATGCTTTCAAAGCTTTTGACAGCTTTAAAGCTTGGGCTGAGACGCAGACCGGGAAGAAAATCAAGCGAGTACGCTCCGACCGAGGGGGGGAATACCTTTCGACAGAGTTCTCTGAGCATCTAAAGTCTTTTGGGATCGAACATCAGAAAACGTCGCCAGACTCGCCCCAACAGAATGGACGTGCTGAACGCTGGAACCGTACTATCGTCGAGAAGGCTATGTCCATGCTACACCATGCTGGACTAAGCCACGGTTTCTGGCAACTCGCCGTTGAAACAGCCGTTCATGTTTATAATCGTCAGCCTATGCGACGTCTTAAATGGCATTGCCCTATTACTGCATGGGATGGGACCATGCTGGACGTGTCCTACTTCCGCGTCTTTGGCTGTAAAGCCTTTGTTCACGTACAAAAGGCGAAGCGCGAAGGGAAACTCGACAAGAAGGCGGTCGAGATGATCTTCGTGGGGTATGAGCCAGGCACTAAGGGGTATAAATTCTGGAACCCGGCCACCCGCTCTATCGTCATATCCCGCGATGTGATATTTGACGAAGAGTCTTTCCCTGCACGTTCTTTACCCGGCGAACGTCGTACTACCCCTGACGACAGTCCGTTCCCTGTGTACAGTGATCAGTCTGACGAAGTCTCGAATTCTGAGTTGGACGATCACCTACCCATTCCTGTTCCAGATCCTCTGCCTGCCGATGAGCAAGAGGATCGACCTCCTTCTCCGCCTCCCGTTCCTCCAGAACCGCTTGAAGCTGAACCTCCTCAGGGATTGCCGCCTCATCCTGCGGTCCCTCCACCTCGACCTGCCCATCGGCGTAACCGTCATGAGCCAGTGGGAGGTCCTAGCATAGCTTGTGATCGACCTTGTAGGGAGAACGTACCTCGTCCTGCTCATTACCGTGAAGACAATATTTATGGTGATGAACCTCCTGTACAGGTTGACGCGCGAGATGAGTTGGACGGAGGTCAGCAAGCTGAAGCCATTCTGTCATTCCTCGCTGCTTCACAATATAAGACGGGCTTACCTGAATCCCACCAGGAAGCCATGAAGTCTCCAGATTCGGCGAAATGGCATGCAGCGGAAAAAGCGGAATATGATTCGCTTATGGAGAACAAGACTTGGATCCTCGTACCTAGACCAAAAGACCATCATGTCGTCGCTAACCGTTGGGTGTACGACAAGAAACACGATGGATGTTTCAAGGCTAGACTTGTGGCCAAGGGATTTACCCAAGTCTGGGGGCAGGATTACCACAAAACCTTCTCACCTGTGGCACGTTTTGAGTCTATTCGTTATCTCCTTGCGCACGCTGCACTTGAGGACTGGGACATACAGTCCATGGATGTCAAAACTGCATTCTTGAATGGTGACTTAGAGGAGGAAATCTATATGGAACAACCGGAGGGATGGGTTGTACCTGGCAAGGAAGACTACGTCTGTCTTCTTTGTAAGGCTACCTACGGCCTGAAGCAGGCGTCGCGTCAATGGAACGCAAAAATTCATAAGTCTCTCCTTGACCTGGGATTCAAACGGACGTACTCTGATGCCAGAGTATACGTATATCGGCGACAAGGGGGGGATTCCGTTACGATTGTCGTACTCTATGTCGACGATCTACTTCTACTCGGCGACAACTGGTGACACATCAAACAAATCAAAGACGCCTTGAAGAAGCAGTACAAAATGACGGACTTGGGTGCTGTCCAACGCTTCCTTGGTCTTCGCATTACTCGTGATTGGACGACTCGAACGATCGACATAGACCAGGAAGAATATATCCAGTCCGTCCTCGAACGCTTCAACATGGCTGACTGCAAGCCGGCTCGCACTCCTCTCCCTGCTGGTGCTGTCTTAGAAGCGTCTGAGCAGCCCGCTTCCGATGCTTTCCGTCAGCGCTACCAGAGCTTGATCGGCAGTCTTCTCTACGCAACTCTCGGTACGCGTCCTGACATCGACTATGCCGTCACGCGTCTGTCCAAATACAACGCCAACCCGTCGGAAATGCACTGGCACTACGCGAAGTACGTCCTGCGCTACTTACAAGGGACAAAGCATTATCGCTTGCGCTACAACGGTGCTTCCAACGATGGTCTGTTATCCTATTCAGACTCCGACTGGGCTGAGGACCGCGACGACAGGCATTCAACCACGGGCTTCGTCTTCTTGATGGCAGGTGGTGCTATATCGTGGGCATCAAGGCGTCAGCCGACGATTTCGCTCTCCTCGACCGAAGCGGAATATAAGGCTGCCTCAGACACTTGTCGTCAGTTGATGGGGCTTCGTACCTTCAGCGATGAACTGGGAGATGATGTGACTCGTCCTACGCCTATGTGTTTGGACAATCAAGGGTCCATCTTCTTGGCGGTGAACCCGGTTATCGATTGACGAACAAAACATATAGAAACTCAGTATCACTTCATTCGCGAGCAAGTCGAGCTCGGAAGTGTCGAGGTTTTCTATATACCTACGAAGGACCAACTAGCTGATTCTCTGACGAAGGACGTTCCCTTTAGCGTATTGGAACGCTTCACAAAGGGAGTTGGTTTAGTGTCCTCCACAGCTTGAACGAGTGGGAGTGTTGAACTTCCGGATTTGTGTACTGGCCATATCAGATCCGGATGTGCACTGTGGCGGTGACGCACTGCATGGTGGGCGGCAGAGCGCTGCATGGTGGCGATGTAGCACCGCATGGACGTTCCTTCTCATATGCCTGATATGGTAGTTCTACGGACAGTTCTACGATACGCCTGTAATTTAGCATCCGGACATCTTTGTAGTGCATTTCATGCTGTTCCGGACTTGTCTGGATTTCTCTAGACTATGGTGCGATACTTACACCATCCTCGCACCATCGTCTTACTCAGCGTACTGTAGATCACATGCTCTCCTTTTCTTTGCTTACTCATGCGTCCTCTGGACTTGTATATAAGGAGGACATTCTCTGCCCCAGCTCTTCAGTCTTCGCTCATTGACTGAAGAGTAAGTACTATGACTTCTATGCGTACTTATGCAGATTACTTACTAAGTACTTGTAGTCTTACTTGTGCGGCTCACAGGTACTTACATATGCAATATAGTCTTCGCTCATTGACTGAAGATCTTACTTGTGCGGCTTACAGGACGCCTTCAAGGTTCAGACTTCATCACGGGCGTTTAACTAGCGCGCGGCTATTGCACGCCCATAACAGGCTGTGTTAATTAAAATATACACCGGGTGTTGTCCATACATGGTGATAGTCGAAAGGTAAACTTGTGCATGGCCCTATGAACCCGTGCCATAGCCTGTTCATAGTCTACATATAACATGCCTAGGGAATAATGTCATAGCTACACGTCAATTTACCTGTTCAGGGAATCTGACACGCGCATTGCGGGCGCTCATATTTAACCTGCGGGTGGCCTTCTACTTAACTGCAACAAGAATAGGTTAACTATCCAAGGCTCATGCCACCTGGCTATCCATTTCACCCAACCCCGCCTTGCTGCACACTGTCACACTTCTCACCACCACCTTCTTGCACACAGTCAGACCACCGGATCCCGCCTCCTTGTGCACGGCAGAATACCAACACTAAACTAGAGTGATGGTGCACGGCGAGGCAGGGTTGGGTGGTGTGACTGTGTGTGAGAAGGTGGTGGCGGGAAGTGTGACAGTGCACGGCGAGGCGGGGTTGGGTGAAATGGATAGCCAGGCGGCATGAGCCTTGGATAGTTAACCTATTCTTGTTGCAGTTAAGTAGAAGGCCACCCGCAGGTTAAATATGAGCGCCCGCAATGCGCGTGTCAGATTCCCTGAACAGGTAAATTGACGTGTAGCTATGACATTATTCCCTAGGCATGTTATATGTAGACTATGAACAGGCTATGGCACGGGTTCATAGGGCCATGCACAAGTTTACCTTTCGACTATCACCATGTATGGACAACACCCGGTGTATATTTTAATTAACACAGCCTGTTATGGGCGTGCAATAGCCGCGCGCTAGTTAAACGCCCGTTGCCGCTATCTCATGCACATAGCTCCGGGGGGTCTCCGCCCCTTGCCTGCCGTGCTTGGGTGATTCAATCATGGGCTCGAAGGAGTAGAATATCGCGACAATCTCTCCAAGGCGCTAGAAGACTACAGGTTTCGCCTTCGATCCTTGACGACCGGAGCCGACGGAAAGCAGTTGCGTGTGGTTTTCTGGTGAACGCCGTCCTGGCGGTCGAAGAACTTACTACAAATACAAGCAAACAAAGGGATGGGCAGATCACGTGCCAGTTGAACTGACTTCCCTGATAGTACATCAGATGGATTCGGGTCTTCGAGACAATGTTTGAAAATCCTGCCACCATAGTTATCCGCGACAGTAATGAACCCTCGAAATTCTATGTATCACGGTTGCCTGACCGGATGAGTCTTGTGCGGGTCACCGGGCGCGGCCTCTGCAACTCCCTCGCGAGCATGCGCCATGCCACTGCAGAATTGCGTGATGCTCACACTCGAGTCCTAGAACCTTGGCACGGGGCCTGCCGCCTGAGTCATATTTGAACCTGACGGACTTTCACCGTCAACCATCGTCGCTGTTCTTCTCCTGCTGGTTCCCTTTGGCTCACGGTAGTCGCAATCGCCTCTCAAAATGCCTGCCACTACTCTGCCTTCGATACCGCACTACGTACCCGCGCCGCCTACAAGAGAGGAATGTAGGTCAAGGAGGTCCAAGACTTTCATTCACTTCTTGACGACGTCATTACCCTTGCAGTGGAATGGGCTGACCTGCCAATCATCGACATTTTGAAAGCAAGGACCGCAGAGGGTCGGGCGGAACTGGCACCCCGAGTACGAGATGCTATGTGTTCCCATGGCTTCTTCTACGTTATAAATCACGGTTATGATGCGGCCGACGTGATTATCATGCCCTTTTCTTGCAAGATGGGTGCTAAATGCTTTTCTGTGTCCGTAACAGAATGAACGTATCTTCGATATCGCAGACTTGCCTTTTGCGCACGTGCCTGAGTACGAGAAGAAGTTATTTGCTGGAAATATCAAGCAAACTGGATCATATCGAGGATATAAGCTTCGCCAGTACTGGGTGAGTAGAGCGCCAGCAAGCAGATCTTGGGATCCGTTCGAATAGGAAGTTCAGCATATCGAGAATGGAATCCGAGATCAGCTTGAACACTACAATCGTAAGTGATTGTTTTTGACCGTGAAGGGTCCATTGAAGCTTAGAAATGGTAGTCCACCGCTCGATATACGAGCAACAGAAGCATCCGAAGGCTTTGCAGCCTGTTCTGCCCGAGATACGTGCCTTTGCTGAGCACAACCATTATAAGGTCCTGCATCCTATCTTACGGTACGTGCTATCTTCTGAGGATGAACATAGAAGTGACAGTATCGAAGGCTCCTTGCGCGCGGTATGGAGCTGCCGGAGGATGTCTTCGTAAACATCCACGGTTTTGAGTCAAAGGGAGAAACGTATGGTGCGTAACCGTCGATGCTCTTCATCGAGTGTAATAATCATCCGATCACTATCAACCAGTACGCTTCATGAAATAGTGAGTCCCCTCTATCTGCAGGAGAGTTTCAGAAGCTTATCGGCCGTCAGCTATCCCAGGTCGGAAGAGGAAGAGTGCAAAACGAAGAATGTCTGGCTGAAAGGACACACTGGTAAGTGCCACTTCCAGGGACGGCAGCCGTGGCTCAAGTGAATCTGTCCAGATTTCGGTACTATCACGATTTTATGGAGTCAGCCAGTTTCCGCTCTGCAGATATTGTCCCCTGATGGAAAATGGCGATGGGCCAAACATATACCCAATGCTCTTGTGGGCCTCCTGTTCCTTGCGCCTATCAAGCTCATGGCACTCAGCTGGTTCATGTGCAGGTCGTCAATGCGGGGGATGCGATGGAATTCCTCTCAGGCGGTTTCTACAAGGCCACCATTCACAGAGTGTTCCAACCACCCGCAGACCAACGAGGACACACTCGTGTTGGCGCCTTCTATTTCGCCATGACTGATGACAATGTCAGGCTTGTGCCATTCGCAGAAAGCCCCGTGCTTCAGCGAGTGGGTATCATGCGTAGGTGCGACGATGCCGACGCGCTGACGATGGAGCAATGGCGAAGGGCACGCACTAGTGCCTACGGTCAATCGGAACTGAAGCGGAAGGACGAAGTCGTCGAAGAGGAAGTCATCAACGGGGTCGTAGTGAAGCATTACAATTAGTACGAGGCTCAAAAGGAGCGATGCAGTGGCTATTTCTGCGCTATCGTGAGTCGATGTCATGACCGTTGTAAGCCATGCTTCTCTATTTTCTTCACACGCTCGTGGGAGCAGATGCTGATCATGAGAACATCCATCCCTACGTCGACCCGTCTGCCCTCCTGAAGTTGCCCACGCCGATAAGACCTGCATACTCGCCACCGGCAAAGTTACTTCCGCAAGTCCCGATCTGAGGTCGTGCAACCTCCTGTATGAGCTCCCTTCGAACATTACTATCTCGGCTGAGCGATGGGTCGGCAAGCCGGAATCCTCTCAGCTAACCATAGCGAGAACACGCGCACGAAGATAGTGTCGTGCGTATGCTGTAACGCTGCAAAATCGTCAATGTGGGGCCCTCATCTTTCAAAACCTTGGGAACGACTCTCCATGTCGTATTCGGCTTATTTTGAGCATTCAACTTCCTCACGTCTGAACAATCACTTTCCCTTGGCGGCTCTCCGCAGCTCTCTTCGACGGACTCATGACGACCTTCGAAATGCTATGCACCTCGATTCTGGGTCATACGATCCAGCTAGCAATAAGCCTCTGCCGAGACTGAAGCTTGAGCTTGAATGACCAAACCAACGTATATAGACAGGTTCTCTGCTGCTCAATCTTCAATCCTGGCTCTCGCAGTCCGAGGTCTCTGGCTGTGCCCCTGTGTTGAGGCTTACTCGTGGTCAATATGCCAGGCACAACTTTTCCTCCTGTGCCTCGCTATGTCCCTGCGCTCACCACCAAGGAAGAGTGTACGTCTGAGCTGTTGCTTTCCTAGCGCTATTCTGAGCGTCTTACCTGGCAGTGGAATGGGCTGACTTGGCAACCATCGACCTCTCGAAGGCGAGTACGCCTGAAGGTCGTGCGGAGCTCGCGCCCAAAGTGCGCGACGCTATGCGCACATATGGGTTCATGTACGTCGTAAACCACGGCCTCACCCAGGCCCAGGTGAGTCCTACTGAATGCCATCTGTCCAAGTTCTCCGTGTAGAAGCAGCTGACTTATATTCCATCGAGCCTAGAACGACCGAATTTTCGACATCGCGGACGTACCGTTTTCCCAAGTTTCTGACGACGAGAAACAGCAGTTTACTCATGATATCAAGGCTACTGGGCTGTACAAACATTACAAGCTGCGCCAATACTGGGTTCGTTCTCCTGGCGCCTGGCGTCGTTACTACCTACTAGCGGGCTCATACGGCTGCTGATGCTGCGGATACAGCACATCGACAACGGCGTTCGCGACCAGATTGAGCACTATAACAGTACGTAGACGGGAGGAGACTGCAATAGGTATCCAGCTGATCAGCATGCTCTCGTAAACCAGTGCACAGAGCCATCCTGAACCAGGACCATCCCAAGGCCCTGAAACCATTCCTGCCCGAGGTCCGTGCGTTCGCGGAGTACAATCACTTCAATATTCTGCATCCCATCCTTCGGTACTTTTATCTGTTCATATCCCTATACAAAACCCTCACATAGTAAAAGGTTACTTGCTTTGGGGATGGAGCTGCCGGAGGAGACTTTCGTAGATATGCATGGCTACGATCACAAGGGAGAGGGCTGGAGTACGTATAACTATCCCCTTTACGACTCATCGGGACACCTCTGACTCTCTCCTCCCAGTTCGTTTCATGAAATAGTGCGTATTTTTGCTGTTGTTACTTGGTCTACGTTGTTTACTGCTGACGCTTAGCTACCCGCGAACGAAGGAGGACGAGGAGAAGACGAAGAATGTCTGGCTCAAAGGCCACATGGGTGCGTTCACTTCCAATCTTGCTCGGAGATTGATGCGTGACCCTAGAAATGGCAGATTTCGGCACCGTCACCATTCTCTGGAGCCAGCCTGTCTCCGCCCTTCAAATCATGTCCCCCGACGGGAAGTGGCGCTGGGTAAAGCATATCGACAACGCCCTCGTGTGTTACTAGAATCGTTCCTCTCTCCTTCTGCTCTCACCACGTCCTCGTCCTCCGTTTCTCAGGTTATCAACGCAGGAGAAGCAATGGAATTCCTCTCCGGAGGCTTTTATAAAGGCACGATCCACCGTGTGCGGCAGCCGCCCGCTGATCAGCAAGGTTACCCGCGTCTGGGCGTGTTTTACTTCGCCCTGACGGACGACAATGTCGTCCTGAAGCCGCTCACGCAGAGCCCCGTATTGCAGCGCGTGGGCATCCAGCGTCGCTGGGAGGACGATGCGCGCGCACCGACGATGGAACAGTGGCGCAAGGGCCGGACGAGTGCGTATGGCACAACACAGCTCAAGAAGAAAGACGACGTCGTCGAGGAGGAGATTATCAATGGTGTAGTTGTGAAGCACTGGAACTAGAGCGGGTATGAGCAGGGGAGACTCCGAGCAGCAGGATCCGCACTGTTGTACAAATACTGACCTATGCACCGTGGTACCCACGACGCCAGCGAGTGCGGCAATTCCAAACGAAAGAAACGTCCTGGCTGTTTCTCTAACGCTTGGTTCAAGATCGCCTATCGCCTATCGTATTACGCTGAGGAAAACATCCCGACATCACTTGACGTCCCACCACGCAGAATCTAGCTCTCACAGGCCATGTAGGTCTCTAACCTTTTGCTCAATGCCACAACCTCGCAAATCGTGAACACAGAAGTGGCTATACGGTCAACCGTGATGCCGCGTGCCCGACTCTCCCACCGAAGATCTCTGCTTTCAACAACTGAAAGAACGCAAACATCTCTCACTGATTTGCGTCTTCAGGTCCACAGCCTCCGTCGTGGCGCTCCATTGGCAACCAGGAAGCAATGGTGCTCTTCCACTGTGTCTGATGTATGAACGACGCTTTCTTCGCTGGCTAATTCCATCATGGACTTGCTCTCGGTTGTCTACCGGCTCACGACCATTGGAGGCACCCCCAGACCAATTCTTTGACGTGCATCTCCCAGCCGACGGTTCCAAGCGGACCAAAACGTCGCATGCTCGGACCCAATGAGTCGGGTCGCGAGCATCTGGAAACATTTATCATGGCCCTGTAGAAGGTGAAAAAAGGTTACCGGGACTGCGAGCGGGGCTCCGAGACGGAGGACTCCAGAAACGCGGTCACATCGGAGGGAACGCGTTCAGAAACTCGTGATTGATTATTGAGCTCGAGGTAGTCAAGCAGTCTGCTTTCCTTCAGCTCGACCCCGGTGTCGCTAAATTATGTTCTGGAGGGACCAGACCCAAAGTTCGCCCGAAGTGCAAGAGCTGTATGGCATTCTTCCGCAGCGCCTGTTCCAGGCCTTCAAAAGAGCCACATAGCCTGTCTTAGCGCACGTCGTGGGCGAAATGCCACATAGATATCCGTGAGATGTCACCAGCAGGACCAGCTTACTGCACGTGTACGGTTGAGAGATTCGTATCATTGTGACTCTACATCGGCGTTTGAATCGCAAAGTTGATAGGTTCCTCAGGCCCCATGGGCTCACGGTGCAAGGGATCTGTGTCACAGAATGCGACGGTATACAAGCAAGTTCTATATGTAGACTGCCACACATATGCGACTCCAAGTCAGTCCATCGCGCTCTTCTTCCCTATCCTGACACTACCCTGGAAGGGGAGCCCTGTCAGCTCCATCTCGCCGTCGCGTCCATTAGCAAACGGTAGTCCATGCACGCGCGCTGCTACAGCAGCCTCACCCTGCACCCCGGCAAGCGCGCCCTGTGTACCAAAGATGACCTGCAACGAAATCGTACGTGAGCCTTTCCGTCCTATCTATTTGGGACGAGGAGGAAGTCATACCTTCGAGACGAAATTGCTGAATTCCCGCTCCCTCCCCGGTAAAACTTCCAACGGCACATCGACGATATGAGCGGATACGGCCACAGTCGATCCGGCGTGCTTGGGACTTGGCGCGGGGAAACATTCTGCAGGCAGCCAATCGTCGGGTCGTATGTGCGCGAAGGCACGCGGAGGCAGCGGGTCTGGTAGGGGACGCGTCGGAGGCGGACTCCGCCTTTCCATATCAGACTCTGACTCATTTGCGCCTGGGCTCGGCACTGGGCCATCGAACACGAGCACATCCGGGAAGACACGACTGGCATTGATGCCAACATTGATCCCTCGTGGAAGGACTACGAGAGCATGGACCGTGCCACTCGCGACCATCGTCGTACCCACGGGTTTGATCTTCATGTCGCTGATGGAGACGTTCCGCAAGATCTCTGGCTTCGGGTGAGGGGCGGGGAAGGTCGTGTTGATGACAAGATTGGGCACCAGCGGTGTCGTGATTTGAATGTCCGCATCGTGTGCGGAGATGTACTCGCTCACGAATGCGGATAGCGCACCCGACGCGTTCCGTTCCAGAGGGATGACAGAACCACTCACTGTGAGCGAGATATTCGGGTGAGTGAGTGCAAAAGGATGGGAGTAGACGGATGCGACAGGAATATGAGAGGCTTCTGATGTAGAAGAATTGGGAGCGGGGAGGGAAATGATGAAGGGCAGGGAGGGCGAGGAAAACTCTAAATTCCAAGGAAGAGGATTGATAGCTGTAGCGTTTGCTTCAACAAGTAGGGTGTCGTGAAAAGAGCCTATCTCGAATGACTGGAGGGTGACAAGATCGGAAAACCTTGGCGGCGCATGATTATGGCCTGGCGGAGGTAACCCGGGAAGGGCAGGAACTAGAGGGAGCGAGTTACAAAGGGACCGGTAAGCATCGGAAGGAGCCACTTACTCTTCATGTTAATGGCCGGACGGACATTGGAGTGGGATACAATGAAGTGACTCCGCCAGCCCGTTTCTCCCAGTCTCCCACCGTGGACGACGGCTTGAGCGACCGATGCCTGAACACTAACGAAGCCGTTCTTCCAGCTCTCGCGGACAAAGTGAAGCAATGATGAGACGTCTTTCGTCGGCTTTACGCACATAGGGACCTGTATGGGCTTAAGCCACGTATAGTCCTCAGGTGGCGGGTCCGCAGTGAGAGTAATCTCGAGCGGTGGGAATACAATAGTGACGAGTGTGACATCGGGATGGGTCCTCGGAGCGACCTGGATAGGTGCAAGGTCGGCGGTAACGCGGTCGAGTTGGCGGATGCCCCAGCGGCCGATCGACTTCCACAAGTCCTTGAACAACCCATCGTCCTCGTTGCTGCTAACGCCAACAACGCGTCCCGCGTTGAAGCCAACTCGAACTTGGACCATCAACCATATACCGTCCGTGCTAGAAGCATTGAGCACATCTATCCGATCCGGCTGCACGACGAGAGCCTGTTGGAGGATCTCCTCCGGCGGTATTTGATAGGCATGTGAGCGATATGAGTAGAACATGAGCGCTATCAGGACAAAAACCAGGACGCATAGCGACAGAGATGTCAGAAAGACAGTCAAAAGGCGAGAGTAAAGCCGGCGGTGAGAATGCTGGAAGGTGGCCTCCAGAGAAGATAGGGAAGCTGATGTGGACGCCAGTAAGGGAGTGTGCTCGCTAGGCTCAGCGTCTCTAGCGGGAGCCTTCCCCTTGTCCACCCTGCGGGAGACTGCGCTATCCGCCATGACGAACGGTGAGCGATTCGTTGGCCGCGGCGAAGACGAGGAAGACAAGTTGAGAGTGCAGTAAGTTACCAGTGGTAAGTTGTCGATCCAGGCAGGCGCTCAGAGAGCACGTGAGAGCAAAGCCACGTGCCGTTACGGCGCATCGCAGCTACCGAGTCGGTTCGCAGCCAACATTGAAGTATTGAACCTCAGGTTACCACCAATCGTGCTTCCTCCATCTCTTCTTGCCCTCCATCTCTTCTTGCATCGTCTGCCTGGGCACCAGCTCGACCCTAAAGAGCGCTTCGATCACACACGCAGTTGTGACTTGGCAACGTAGAGTGTAATCGTTGAGTGTAATCCTCGACAAAGCCAGTGCAGGTTCATGGAGATTCCATCGAGAGTCAACATTGCCTAGTTCAATCACCCATTCCTTCCATATACGAGAATCAATACTCCATGTCACAACATGAAATAGCATCGAGCGAGCACTAGCGCCGTCACGTTCATATACTCCATCCTACAGCTAGTGCAGACCAAGTGTTTGTCATTGTCCGCCATGGGCCAGAATGTGCTATCATGACTCACCCTCTCATGATGCAGACACCAAGGAACCGAATGAAGTTGTTCTTCTCGTATAACCTGGGAGAATATTTGAAATGCTGCCTCAGGCTGGAACGCAGGCTATGGTGAGGTGGATGTCAGTGGACGACTTTGAAACCAGAAATCATCGTAGTCGCACCACTTCATGGCCCGCCTCATAAACACGCCTGTTACATTTTGAAGATGAGATCCACATCATGCGACGCGTGTGGATGAAGAAGTACATACGCGAATGAAAAATTGTCGACGTTTTGGATGGCAGCCACCGGCTTCCCATTGATCGTCATGTTCTTGAACGGCGTGCGGCGGACCGTCTCGCTACCGTACCAGTTCATCGCGAGGACGGAGTTATGGCCCCCAATCCAGTTGCAGCTGAGCCAGCCGACAACCATTAGGGTCTGCTTACCGTTCACGTGCGAGTAGAGCCGCTCACTTGATATCTGCGTCTCCTGCCTTCATATGGATAGATCAGCTTGCGGTGCATGCGAGGACAGCATGTGTATACCCAGATGAGAATCTTGAGCCTGGAGTTTGCTAATGCGGCAAGTTGAGGAAGGAGAGTCCGTGCATCGTCCCCCGTGCGACCAAACTGATCATCGACAGGATCTGAGCACTCGGTATAATGCACCTAACAGGATACAGGTCAGGTACAGCACCGTCAAGGACAGTCCATAAGATGCGAACCTCGGCGCCAATCTTCTGCATGACGGTCGCATTACGCAGGAACGTGACGTAGTATTCTGGTGGAAACGGATTCGGCGAGGACGCATTCTGTCGCAGGTCGTCCGAATCCCTGTCTCCGACCGCGGGCACGAACACGTTCTCGATCTGTGAAGCGCACGTCGATGAGCGCGTTTTCTACACGAAGAGATGCACGTGCACATACACAGAAGTCGTCCGCCATGCTGCAGATGCGATTGCTCTCAGACGACTCTCCGGCAGCATAGCACTCGATTTCTTGATCCTTGCAGCCTCCAGGTCCGAAGAATGAGCGGTTGAGCTGTGCGAGGACCTCGTCGCTCTGCAGTTGTCCATAGCCCGGCGCAAATGTCGCGAACTGAACGTAAGCTTCGTTCTGGATGAGCGGATCGTACCATCCGCTGTGGCAATGTGGTCAACACCTGAGTTTGCGACTAAGAGCAGGCAGGAAGCTCAACTTGTTAATCATAAGCGCGCTCACGTTGATGAGCTCTCCCCTCAGCTCACCGCTGCTGATCTGAGCGTTTTGCTGGTCGAAAAAGCTGACGAACTCTGGGCCGTAGTGGCCCCCGTAGCTCTCTGTGGCAAAGACAAATCTGCAACGGCACTCAGTGAGGCAACCATACAGTGTCAACTGTTGGGGTGACGACGTACTCGCGACTTCGATACTTTGCGAATTCGTTGCTTTCAAATAAGATTTGGAAAGCCATCCATATTGCGGGAGCTGCGGAAAATGTGCTATTCACGTCCACAGTCCCAAACGAGAACCCGGTTCCGATAGGCTGGTCAATGTAGATGACTACTAGAGTAGTCAGTTTGATTCTCAATGGGCCGTAAACTTGGCTATACTATTGCTAATATTGTTCCAGCTATTTTCAATGGTCGATATCAGAGAGCGATACCAGAACGGCCGCTTATGGCATACCTGAAGGGATTGAGTGCGGTCGTCTCGCCATCGGGGTTCACCTGACACGGTCCATGCTCTGCATAATTCGGTTTGACACTACCGTATCTCCAGGAACAGGCTAACGTACCTTGGAAAAGACCAATCATGGAGGAGCACCCGGGACCGCCATTGAGCCTAATACCAGATTAAGCAGTCATACTGTTTCTTGCCTAAGCTGAGCTCACCAGAGAGTGAAAGGAGCGGCTTCGGGATTATGACGGGCCTCGAAGAACCAAAACCACTAATCAGGATCAGAGGGTGAGTTAGGGATACTCGGGGCTGCTGTACGTCCGACTGCTCACCATGGACATATTGGTCCCGACATCGACGTACCCGGAGAGCTGGCGTACGCCCGGTGTGGTTTCGCACACGCCCGAGTTACGAACGAATCTGAGCTTGACGTCCTGCATTATCTGAGAGATGAATTCTTCGCGAGATGGCTGTAACGCCGCATCGTGCGCAACGACTGTGGCATGAACGATCGGAGTGATGACTATCGGCAGAAGGGTAACGGTGACAGTCGGCAGCGGGAGGAACCGCATCGCGCGAGTGCACTTCGAGCCGTAAAGGCAAGTCAGGCAGGGCGTCCGGGGCCTGTCGGGTGCCCTCGCAAAAGTATGCGTTTTATATCATCCGTAATCGGATCCGCACGCGGGGTGGCAGAACACGCATAGCGATGGGAAGGGGGGCCTTACAGAAGACGCTGCACTGCGTGGTCTGTGATCTGAGATAGCGCAAGAACGAGCCTAGAGAAGTGGTCATGCACACGGGATACAATCCGATGACACCATCCAGAAGTACGTACGATTGATAAGGACCTATCAGCGACAGCTTCGCGATAGGCAGAGGCTTGCCCGACAGTGAGCCCTTCAACTATCTACCTAGCTGCTAGTGTAGTATCTGGGCGTGTGTGACTTCGAACCTCTATAAGCGCAATTGGCGTTTGTTTTGTTACGTGTGAACTCCGCTGCATCAAGGGAAGGTTGTTGACGATAGACGTCCGAGAGGATTGTGGTGAGCCTGGTCAGTTCCTTTGATTTAGATAAACACTGGACAGAGCACTGGGTCCGAGAAGTCTGTACCGAGTGCGGTCGCGGGTGCAGTGCGGCCGGGGTCACGTGCAGCACCGCTCGGTGCTTGCCGACCTCTCAGACCACAGCGTGCTCCGGCCCTCCAGACAAGACTCGGACAACAAGCAGGGTATGCAACTTTCGCTCTTCTCGTAACACGGCTGGAGTTCTCCTGCAAAATCCGGGCGTATTGCTTTCTGCTGAATCTGTGTGCCTCAGCTCGAGTATAGTCAGAGGCGCGAATACAAGTCATAGCCCATCATCAACTTACGGCGGGCCGGTCTTTACATAGCACGTATCGTGCATTCCTCGCTTACGCTAACACATTCCCTGCAGAGTCTACCACACGCCAGTACGACATCTACAGATCGCAACCGGTACCCTTTGTCAGTTAGCTCCATGTAGAGCTGATGCCTAATCTCATACGCAATATACCTAGCGCCGAGAAGCACGTAGAGCCTCCTCTGCCGGTGTCTGCTGCCTGGACAGACACTTCTTCGGATACAGTATGAGGGTACCCGTGCATCGTGCTTCCCTAACGCTGGCCGTCGGAGACCATCGATAACGCTCTCTCACTCCCCTCCTAGCGCGGATCTCACCATAATCGATACAGACACAATGAGTGGAGGGTCTATGGGAAACGAGGTTATGGACATAGCACGGAAGGCGATTGAGATTTTCGCCAGGCATGGCCTGAAGTGCTGTCTGGTGGGCAGCGTAGCCAGCTATGTCTACGGAGTATTGCGCACACCGAATGTGAGTGATGCTTCTTCACAGCACCCTCTAGTATGACTGTCTTCTAATCTCCAAGGTGTACTAGGATGTGGATCTCGTCGTTCTCACGACTCTGCACTGCCAGGAGTCGTTGAAAGCAATGCTGGTGGCCGCAGACTCCGGCTTCTACCTCGTGCGATCTCGCAATCCCTATGCCTCGTACAAAGTCCTCTGGTACCGAAACAAGACATCCTGGTCTTCCCTTCCTTGGAAAGTGGACATTCTCGTGCCCGGGATCATGGATATTCCCAATGTCCCGCCCGATCGCATCGTTAGGAGGGCCCCTCATCATCTTCCTCTCATGCCGCTCATTCCACAGCTTCTGCTGAAGCTGCAGGCGTGGTCCGATCATCGCGATTCGCATCGAGTGGATCTCCGTATGAAGCAGTATACGGACGTGGATGACATCAACAAGCTGCTCGAAATCGCATGTCTTCGTGGCCACCGGGTCCACTCCCCCGACCTCAGTTGGATGCCCACATCGATGGTCTCAGTGGCTTTGAGGCGATTGAGATCATACGTCGTGCACGCCGCGCCGGAGAGTAAGGCAAAATGGCGGAGGTTGGGTTTTCAGTTGTAGCACGATCAGGTTCTCTCTGCGCTACCCTACTTGAAACTGTCTAACGATGTCTTTTGTTGCTGTTTTTCAGGATCAAACAAACTCGATCCTTCCCCGGCGGCTCAGTTAGAGATGATGTCTTCCAGCCTGAATTCATAGCAGTGATCTGTACTGTTGAGCCCGGAGAATGATGGTAGCGCTGCGCAATACGTCCTGTACCTGAAAGCGACCGGTCGATCTTCATGCAACAGAACATGATGAACGTATTGGGATACCTCATGTCCTTGAGTAAGGGTGCGACGCTGAGTGACGAGCTACCGCAGCACTGACCATGTGTGAACATGCTGCAGCGAGTCGTAGCGCTCGATCAGTTTATGAACCCAGGTTTGTACACCCAGCAGTCGTGTTCATGTCTCTGGCGAACATCCTACGGACTCACCTAGAACTTTGAGGAGCCATGGCCGTCCTGTCGAGCTCTCAAATTCTTGACATCGCCCGGAGAGTCATCGCGCTCTTCGAGGGTCGCGGACTCAAGTGCTGCCTCATGGGCAGTTTGGCAAGTTACCTGTACGGAGTTCCACGAACGCCAAATGTGAGTGCGTGCTGCGTGTCCCTGGCATTCTTCAGAGGCCACGGACGTTGTGAGTTCCTTTGCTGACTCCATTGTACGCGATAGGATGTCGATGTCGTCGTCCTATCGACCGTCTATACTCAGGAAGACCTCAAAACAATGCTAGTACAGGACGACCGGCAGTTCCTGCTCGTCCGCTCCCGCAACCCTCGCGCCACCTACCGCGTCCTCTGGTATCGCTTACCAGGCAGTTACCAGCGTTGCAAGGTCGACATCCTTATTCCAGGCATCCTTAACGTCCCCGCGGTGCCCTACCGTTACATCGTATCACCAAAGCCTCACTACCTACCGGTTATGCCCCCCATTCCGCAGCTCTTACTGAAGCTGCAGGGCTGGGCAGATCACCGTATATCTCCCAGGGCGGACATGCGGGCGAAGCAGTACCTCGACGTGCGCGACATCGATTCGCTCCTTGAGATCGTCTGCAGAAGGAACCTGCGCATAGATGACAACGTGGTCAAATGGGTGCCTGAGACCACATTCGAGGCCGCGTCGAGTACGCTCCAGAGATATGTTGTAGTCGCGTCGCCCCAGAGCATCTACAATTGGAGAAAGCTGGGATTCGCCATCTCATATGAGCCCGCCTTGCTGGTCTGATGGTAAGCGGACACGGCATCATTGGGCATGACGTTCTGGTACTCATGTTTGATAGAGTGGAGCCCCCGTTGCGAGATCTCTTACGCTCTATTTGAACTGGTATTCGAGAATGCATCCATCATCATAAAGCCAAAGTTTGCGAACTGTTCCGGGGACTCTACCTGGTGATTGAGCACGTTCCATGGTTTAGGATCACAAGTACAGTGATGCCAGTATACGCAGAGTTCCCTGTCATGTGTTTTAGTAACACTCACCAGGACCAACGTTCAGTATGGCGAGTCTTGAGGCCCGGCAGTGCGATTGCTGCGTCTTCCGTAGGCAGACGGTGAGTATGGGAAACGATTCAAACGAGGACTGCCGCCCCGCATGTAGTGGCAGTGTCTAGCGCTGCCACGCGCCGTGGACGAGCGTTTTCCCCGTGAGTTGTGACCGAGTGCCGACTCGACACGGCCACCGCCGGGACGTGGGCATGCAAATCCTTTGCCTTTATACCATCCTTTGTCTAAAACGGCAGTCTGCGCGTTCGCAGTATGTTCGCGAGGACGTTAGCGGCGAGACCTGCAACAGCGAGCCGATGGGTCTCCAAACGATTATTCTCCGGCTCTCCCAACACCGGTCACGGGCAGGATGCGCTCGTGTACAACGGACGCTCATATCCGTACATCTGGCTCCGCGATTCCTGCCAATGTTCTTCCTGTGTACATCCATCGACCCGTCAGAAACTGCATAGGACCTCGGACATCCCGATTACTGTCAAGCCTAGTGAGGATGGCGTCACCTTTTCTGATGACGGCATTCATATAACATGGGACTCTGGCCATCGCTCCCTCTATTCTGTCCAGTTTCTCGACCGCTATGCATCTCGGGTATCTGTTCAGGCGTTCCATCACGATGTCGATATGGTACAATGGGACGTAGAGCGACTGAAGACTGCGCAAGGTCTCTTCTTGCCCTATGGAGCACTCAGCTCGTCTGCCGGCCTCCTCTCGGCCATCACCCAATTGGCCCGTTATGGTCTCTTGTTCGTGACCTCCGTCCCTTGCGACCGCACGTCGAACGATGAATGCGAGCTTCGAAGGCTTGGAGAGCGATTCGGGGAGCTGCGTAAAACCTTCTATGGGGAAACATGGGACGTCAAAAACGTCAAGAATAGTCGAAATATCGCCTACACAAACATTGACTTGGGTCTGCATATGGATCTTCTGTAGGCCTCTTCTACCTGTGAATAATTGAGACGCATACTGATACATCATAGTTACTTCCAACATCCACCACGATATCAGATCCTTCATTGTCTCCGTAACCGTGTAGAGGGAGGGAAGTCCATCTTCGTCGACGCCGTCTACGTCGCGCACAAGCTCCGGGCCGTGGATCAAGACGCGTTCAATGTCCTCTGTTCGACTCCGGTAGCGTTCCACTACATCAACGACGGCCACCATCTTCATTACTCGCATCCAACGATCCAGCTCTCTCGTTACCAAGAAGATGAATCTTCGCCGCCCACGATCGACTTCGTCAACTACTCCCCTCCCTTCCAAGCGCCGCTCTCGCTCCAGACGCCCGCGGCATTCTACCCCGCTTTGCAGCGCTTTGCTTCCCTGCTGGAAGACCCAGGTGTCCGGTTCGAGTACCTGCTGCAGGAGGGCGACGCGGTTCTCTTCGACAACAGGCGTGTGCTACACGCTAGAACAGCCTTTCGCGAGCGGAGTACAACGGCAGAAGGCGATGACCAGACGGATCGGTGGCTGAAAGGCTGTTATCTGGAAGCGGACGCTGTTTTAGATCGCGGACGTGTGTTGCGAGAGAATCTCGAACGCCGCGTGATAGGTATGTGTTTATCACCCTAACATGACCTTCCAACTCATCGATCTTCACAGGCTGATACGTCTACTGCAATCCAAATGTGCTGTTATCTAAAGAAAAACAAGGAAGTGGTGCTAGTGATCCCAAATGCGAGCATTCTCCGCGTCTTATGATGCGATCTTGGTAGATTGATGTCGAGAATTTGAGCATCAGTCCTGTCTCATAGCTTGGCTAGCCGGAATACGGAGTGCCGTTCGCGCGAGCATGATCCATGAATGGCGACTGTCAGACAGTTGTCCATTGAGTCGCTCACCCTCCATGTAGGATCTGATGCCAGGCGTGTAAAGTTCGCGGCGAAGTACGGGCCGGCGTGGGTTCGGTGCATCAGTGCGGATGCGAAGCCTTTGTGAGTAACTCTCTCATCCTGTGCTGGCTATACTCAGTATTCTAACTTGCATTCAAACCATTCGGATGGATGGTCCACGAAACCTCCATGAGTTTCTCATCCTACTCGTTTTCGCACAACTTCAAACACCCGTGATGCCAATGCAATCTATCAGTCTTCCTGAGGCGATGGAGCGGCATATGTACGGGACCGAGATTGGCAGAGAATGCCCACGATTGATGTGAGGTGGGCTTCGGATAACGTATTGGTGCTTGTGTCTGACCTCTCTGGATCCTCTTCATGCCATTGGTACACTGTGTACTGTGGGAACCTGCGGATGAACTTCTCAGTGGTCTTATCCACCAACCAGCAAGGAAAGGATATGTCAGCAGTAGCTCTTCTCTCGCCAAACATAAGTCGACGAGCAGATGGAATTGTATGGCATGGACGATGCGCGAGGTCGGACACTCGCAGCGTCTGCTTCTTTTCCGACGCTGGTCCCCATCGGGTGCGATATCAACCCTATATGAATCCCTTTGCTGCGATACAACGGCCGCGTAACCTGAAGCTCAGGCGCACTAGCTCCAGCCTCATCTAGAACCTCTATCTTGCTCCGATCCCCATACATCCCCCGTCAATTCATACACGATGCGCGCTGGACTGCGTCTCGCCTCTGCCTTTCTGTGCATCGTTGTTCTGGGATCCCAGCACACGAGCAACGGGCTCGTGGTACAGAACAAGTCGCCTGTGACCCTGCCCATCGCTCGTAGGCTCAACGTTACGGGTGCCACGAACATCGTCAAGCTCGATCAGGCGAGAGCGAAGGCCTTGAAGACCCGGCCGCAGACGCACGCCGGCAAGGCCCGCCGCACCGACATATTCAATGTCCCAGCCACCAATGAGGCCGTCGACTACGTCGCCACAGTATGTGAACGATGTTCTGCCTAGTCACCCAACATGATGATGACGGTTGATTCTGTCAGGTTGGCGTTGGAAGCCCACCAACTCAATGTTCGCTCCTCTGTCCTCATCCATCAACCGTTCACTGACCTGAATGACTTGGCTAGATTCTCTATTGATTGATACTGGGAGCTCAAACACCTGGGTTGGTGCGGGAAAGCCTTTCGTGGAGACCAGTACCTCAAAATTTACAGGCAATTTAGTCGTGAGCGTCTGTCAAAGCTCTGCAACTCGTTGGAGGAATGAGCTGTTATATTATAGGAAGTCACCTATGGCTCGGGATTTGTGCTTGGTATGGGAATTATGGTCCATTCTGAAATCTAGGATCAATGATTTCACCCGTCATAGGCGAGGAATTCACCGATCAGGTCACTTTGGCTCCCGGATTCGTCATCCAGAACCAGGCCATCGGAGCTGCCATTGAAAGTCAAGGTTTCGACGGCGTGGACGGCATAATAGGGTGTGTATTCGCCCTTTTATGATGGAACCTAAAAGAACTATCGCAACCGTCTGACTCCCGCCATCGGTAGCATCGGCCCAGTAGACCTCACATGCGGTGAGCAGCTTCATGCGACCCCTGGGCGCGTGTTGTGATGATCCTTGCGTAGGGACTCTATTCCCGGATGTCACAGAGTGCATCCCTACTGTCACCGACAATGCGTTCAGCCAGGGCCTGATTCCTGCCCATGAGATCGGTATCGCTTTCGCCCCCATTCAATCTCTTGAGTCAACCAATGGTGAACTCACTTTCGGAGGTATTGATGAGAGCAAGTTCACCGGCCCTCTAACTTTCGTGTCCGTATTCCCCTTCTATCGATGACATTCTCTTCGTGATAACTGGCCTGTTATAGCCCGATCACGTCAACGTCGCCTGCGAACGAGTTTGTTGGAATTGACCAGAGTATCACATATGGGTCCGCTGGTACCGTCGTCTTGCCGTCCACGTCTGGTATCACAGACACTGGAACAACTCTCTTGCTCTTGGCCAGCGGTAAGCCAATCTAGCTGCCAATCCATGTGTATCGTCTCAAACGGGCGCTTTAGATGCCTTTGCTACGTACCAGGATCTCACCGGAGCCGTCCTTGACAACGCCACCGGATTGCTCAGGCTGACACCGGCTCAATTTGAAAATTTGGAGAGCTTGTTCTTTCTCATAGGAAACGTGGGTGTCGTCAAGTGCATTCACGCTTTACGAGCGCGTAGCTCAACCATCGTATTTCCAGACTACTTTTGAGTTCACGCCTAATGCGCAGATCTGGCCTCGTGCGGTAAACTATGCGTTCAGCTTAGATCTGGCTGTCTCAACTGAGTTCGAACTTCTGTCAGCTCAATACAGCCATTGGCGGCCAAGAAGACTCAGTGTACCTCATCGTAAACGACCTCGGCAGCCTTAGTGGTGAGGGGCTCGATTTCGTCGATGGCATGACTTTCCTGGAGCGATTCTATTACGTATTCGACATTGCCAACAGTCGTGTCGGCCTCGCTACCACTCAGTTCACCGACGCCACCACTAACTGAACGGGAGTATCCCTTGGACTGTTGACTATTTTTGACTTTGACTGTCAATATTCACTACACTATTCTCCATCGTCCGGATGCCCTCGCCGCCCGAGACGGTCCGACGATCAGGAATAAGTATGGGATGAATGTGTTGCCATACCACGTCAAAATTGCTCTCACTGTGAGCTTTCGCCGCAGGCTCATTTCTGCGAGAGTCTGATGACTGCGGGTGGCGTCGTGCATATCAGCAGGCCAGCCATGCCCTTCGTACGGAATGAGTCCATGGTCCGACTGAAGCTGGTAAGGGGAAGTCCACCTCTAAAGATGTAATCCAAGGGCTTTCATCAGCACCGTACTTTCTGTCCGCGCGACTGCATGACAGGGCCTTTGCCAGGACAATCACGTGCCTTGAACGCTCAGTCGCGCAAGTCTGCCGACACAGATTTAAGATTATCCTTGGCTTCCATTTATCTTCCCCGTTGTTGTTCACAGCTGATTCGCATGTTCAGACCTGATGCGAGCCATCTCGGAAACGCACACTTGGCTGAATTTTCATCACTATGTGGCGGGAAGACAAGTACTTCAGGTCCTAGAGCTTGTGTACACGACTCTCTGTTGGACGAGTATTCAATGAGATCCATGCTAAGAAGGGACAATCATTCAAGAATGGAAGTGTTGTCAGCATTACCCTCCACACTGGCAGGGTACCATATATCCTCGGCGAGTGCTAGTGAATATGATGGCCTCTTCTGGCTTCTTCTCATGTAATTCTGCAAGCGCGATTATTTTGTCTCCTGGCGCAGTCCTCCTGCCTGAGCACCCGGAGTCATGAGTGGCCCCGCTAGAACTGACGGATCAGCAGATATACTTATCAGACGTCTCCACTTGAAGACTGTCTTCTGGCACTCAACTGACTCTCCTGGGATTGACCCTGGGCAAACACAGCATATCCTCCCACGTCCCGATGAAAGGGTGATGTCATTGCTTCGTTTTGTCCTTTTGAATACTGCCGACGCTACTTCTTGCCTTCCTGTCACACTGCCGAAACAGTTCTTTGAGAGCGCAACATGCACGAGATGTCTCTACGGCGGCCCTTACTGGTCCCCTGTCCATCTAACTGCAGACAATACGGTCTCTCATGAGAATGTCCTCCTCCTCGGTTCAGGAACACTCGGCCGCCGTCCCTGGCCACCAGTAGCAGTTCGACCTCGGGTGAGCTATGTTCACGAGCCTTCCGTCATCTCTTGCAAGTCTGATGCTTCCGATAGCTTGTTCGAAGGGGTGCTGTCGAGTTCTAGCCGGTCGTAGCGCGGGCCAATGCTCATGCCTCATTGCCGGATGCCGTAGAAGCTCACGAAGACCCCATGAGGTGCTATATGAGCAGGTTCGCGCCGGACTACGCTCTAGCCTCGTCGACGGGCGTAATCTCCGTCATTGTTGGTCCCTCTCATATCCCCTTCACAGCCGCACCATGCTCTCAGGATTTCGTTTTGCTTCCGTGGCGATCGCCGTACTCTCCCTTCCCCTTACGCCTACTCCGGCGGATGCCCTTTACATCCGCAGAGATGCGTCCCCTGTGACGCTGCCGTTCGCACGGCGGTTCAACATGACGGGCGCCGCGAAGCTGCTGGACATTGACCAAGCGCGGGCGAAGGCGTTCCGGAACGGGACTCGGGCGGTGCCCAACATTTTCCAAGCAGGTGCCGCTGTTAGCGTCCCCGCCACTAATCAAGCTGTGGACTATGTCACGACGGTAGGCTGTGGGCTGCATTGCTTCTTTACCGAGGCTGAATTCTGCCGCTACAGGTTACCATCGGGAACTCTGGAAGGGAATGTCAGTGCTCGGATTTCAACCAGAAATACGGAGGGTCTGACTGGCTTCTTGGACCAGATACTCTGATCGTAGACACTGGCAGCTCTAACACGTGGGTTGGGGCCAGGCCATTGGAGAATCCTTTCGTCCCTAGCCTCACCAGTTTGACGGGGAATCTGATGGTAAGCGCCATACCTCTCCCGATGGCAATCGTGCATGATAGAGTATCCGGGTAGTCCGTCACGTATGGCTCGGGCTTCTTTACGGGTAAGGACTGATGGGATGGTACTCTGGGAGAGCTTTAGCCTGAGCGCAAGGATAGGGTTGGAGTTCGTCGACTCGATCACCGTGGGCAATGGTCTCACCGTCGAAAGTCAACCCATGGGTGCTGCCTTAGTCTCTGAGGGCTTCTCCGACGTGGACGGAATCATTGGGTGAGCTTTACAGCTCGTTAGGATCACATTGCTCGCAATCTCACTATGCTTCTCGTAGACTGGGGCCAACGGACCTCACTTGCGGTGGGAGGACTTGCGATGGAACCTAGAGCCCACATGCATGTTCTGACTGACCACCGTTACAAGGCACCCTTGTCCTCGGCACGAGCTGCATACCCACCGTGACGGACAGCGCATTCAGCGAGGGACTCATCCCTGAGCACCTCATCGGCATCTCCTTCGAGCCAACCACGTCTCTGGACAATACGAACGGCGAACTCACTTTCGGCGGCGTGGACTCTAGCAAGTTCACCGGGCCCCTTGAATTTGTGTCAGTGCCAGCTGGGTATACGGGACCAGAAACAGTGGGCTGACTGCAGGAGATAGACCTATCACTTCCACGTCACCCTCAAGCATGTTCGTCGGGATCGACCAGTCGATCACGTTCGGATCTCCGACTGGTACCACTGTTCTGCCCATGACAGCAGGCGTTACTGACACGGGAACGACGCTTCTTCTGCTCGCAAGCGGTATGTATCCCGAAGAACGCTCGGCGATAGTCATGCTTAACACGCTTGCATCTGCAGATGCATTCGCGACGTACCAGAGTCTCAGCGGTGGTGTCCTCGACCCGACCACGGGGCTGCTAACAATCACACCGGACCAGTTCGCGAACCTAAAGAGCCTATTCTTCCACATCGGATCTGTGAGCACCAGCCCACCGCAGATCGATCAGCTCGTAAACGCTCGCTCATATGTGACTGCAGAACACGTTCGAGTTCACTCCCAACGCTCAAATCTGGCCGCGCGCTGTATGCAACTGTTACCGTTGTTCCGAGGGACGCTCTCATTGACATGTAATCTTGTTGCTCGCCTCCAGCTCAATTCCGCCATTGGGGGCACGGACGACGCGATCTACCTCGTCATCAACGACATTGGCTCGCCGAGCGGAACGGGGCTCGACTTCATTGACGGCATGACCTTCCTCGAGCGGTTCTACTACGTCTTCGACGTCACAAACAGCCGTGTCGGTCTCGCCACCACGCCATTCACAGACGCCACGACCAATTGAGACCGGCTCGGGGACGGCGGGGACGGCACTGCAGTATGGAGGCCCGGTGAAGGTTGACTTCTGACGTAGATGTGGGCCATTCTAGTGCTGCTCCCTGCAGTTTGTGTAGTCCTCAGCATTGGAGCTTACTCATGCACTCCGCGGCATATGTTAATGGAAGAGTCTCTCTCAGACGTCGCGGATGTTCGTAAAACTTGTGAAGGGCCCCGCCGAGCACGCCGAGGTGGTATGCTCTTGCAAGGCAACTGCTAGCTTTCACAGCAATGTCGTCTGGGAGGGTAAAGTGCCAAAATCGTGCCTGTGAGGTTGTCCTCCGTACGGCGAAGAGCGAGCGCCATACAGTCTCCAAAATCTGGCCCAGGTAAGAGACAGCACCTCCATCGTTGGATGCGTTAAGGGGGAATCCAAACCTCGGCGGGTCTCAACGACCCAGGTTACCACTACCCCATTCATGCATATACATGCATAGGTATGTTGATTTACCCTTCTAGTGTGATGAATCCAGACGGCAGGGGCCAACCTACGAAGAGTCCTTGTCCCTAACTAATGCAATGTTCTCTTCCTCAGCCTCCTTTGCGTCCCCGGCTTGGGCCTTTTGCCCGCGCTCACGAGCCTCGCGCTCCTCCTCGCTCTCCTTCCACCGCCGCTCGTCGTAGTCATCCGCGATCTTACTAATCTCCTTGTGCAGGCTCTTCGCCTCATTGACCAGCTCCAGCCATCGGTCAATGTCCAGCCCGCGCGCCTTGTACAGCGCCTCACGCCGGGCCGACACCGAGTGGTGCAGGACAGAAGAGTAGGACACCTCGCGTCCTCTCAATAGGAACCTGGTAGGATGGTTGAGAGCCCCACTTCACGCCGACAGCAATTGAAGGGTACGTACCACATGTAGCCCAGAATGACGGTAGACAATCCAGAGAGGTACGTGATGGGCTCCATGATGTCCCAGCCAAGGTCCCAGAACGTCAGGCGGGCGACGACGCCCCAGTACATGACCAGGATCCCGAACCCGCCGAGCGCCATCCTGCGCGCCCCGCGGTGCGCCTCCTCATCGCACTGCTTCTTGAGTTCCTCCATGTGCGCGAGCTCCTTTTCCACGACGGCGAGCCGGCGGCGGAGGAAGCGCGTGCGGTCCTCGAACGAGGGCACCTCGACGGGGATCTCCGTGTGCGGCTCGTGCTCGCCCGGGTCTGCGATGCAGATGGTGAACTCGCGCGTCCGCGCAGCGTCCCGTATGAAGTCTGCGACGTCTGTCGACTCGGACCACTGGATCGTGTTCCCGCGCGGGGTGGCGCTGCGGAAGGAGATGATCGGCGTCTCTGGGGCGAGGGACGCTAGGATGAGTCTGCCGACGTGCGACAGAGGCTGCGAAGGGTGCAGGAGGAACACGGTTGGAGGAGGCGATTTGACCTTATCGTTATCAGACTTGCGTTGGCTGCGCTCGCGGTGGTGCTCTAGCGGTAGTATGAGCTTGAAGATGTGTGAAGCGGTGGGCGAGAGCTTTCCTGCGTATGTTCCATCGGACAGAGTTTAGGACATTTTATCATGTCGTGCAACTCGCTGAACGCACCCTTGCCCTCCGTGATAGAGTCGAAGTCTTCTTCCGAGACTCCTGCATCCTGTCCCGCCGACTTCTCGGATGCGCCTTCCTTCCACTTCTCCTTGTGGGAGGCCTCTGCGAGAAAGCGGGAATGGCTGACGTTCGTGTTCTCCACTTCTTGGGCAGTCGTTGCGTGTCTTCGTAGGTATATGTTCAAGCAGGGAGAAGTAAGTAGTCTTCCGCATCTATGTGGAGACGTCCGTATGTGGCTGAATGAGGGCGAAAGCGGCCGCCGGAGAACATATGAAGAACTCGACAAGCAGTTGACGATCGCCCTCACCGTCACGAGCATGTTTGAGCACGGCAGACGGTGGCAGAAGGTCTACAAAGTAGTGCACAGGGCTTGGCATGTCGGGACTAGGCCACTGGCAACCGCGAGGAGCATGCACCATGGCTGTGGACAGCGTCCGTCATGACGTCGTTGGAGCATCCCCGCCTCCGCCTTCCTGTTCTGGCACAAAGGCCCCTCGATCGGGTAATTGCCGACGCGCTGTCCAGCCATAGCCTACCGAGTCTTATCTCGTGTAGCTTTCTGACCCGACCTTCACACCAAGTTCGTGCAGTTGACGTACTGTATCCCATCAGTTCGAAAGCCCTACGCAATCATTGACCCAATTCTACAAGAAACGTTGAAGATGTCCGATATCGTACTACCCCGTTGTCAGGCTTCCAAATCCATTTCTCCTGATCAAGGCCGTCGGACCTTTCAATTCGTGGTCGCGTCAGTGAAGGGGGTCGTTGCAAAGCCGACGCGCGTGTTAGACACGTCCCAGACATAGTAGAAGCGCTCGAGGAACGTATAGCCGTCAATGAAGTCGAGGCCTTCGCCCGAGTTCGAGCCGAGATCGGCGACGACGAGGTAGATGCTGTCTGCGCTTCCACCAATCGCGCTGTTGAGCTGCACACGGCATGTCTCAGTGTCTCCCTATCTCCCCGTGTAAGGCTGGAAGGTATACTCACAGAGCGAGGCCAGATCTGCGCATTGGCCGTGAACTCGTAAGTATTCTATCAACCGGACGGTGAGGCTAGTTTCAGCTCGAATGAACAGAACAACACTGACGCCTCCGATGTGGAAGAATAAGCTCTCCAGGTTCGCAAACTGCTCCTGGGTGATCGTCAGAAGGCCGGTAGTGGGATCAGCCACGGCGCCAGTGGCCGCCTGGTACGCAGCAAGCGCGTCTGCAGAAACATCACGACCCTGCGGTCAGTGCTGTTCCAGTGCACGTCACAACAAGGTGAGGACTGACCGGTGGCGATGAGGGTGAGCGTCGTGCCGGTGTCGGTGATGCCGGCAGTCGAGGACAGGATGGGTGTGCCGGCTGAGCCATAGGTGATAGATTGGTCGATGCCGACGTAGCTCGACGCCGGGGAGGTGGAGGTGATTGGGCTGCACGTCAAGCCTTTTCGTGAGTCATTCCGCGGCGTCTACCACGCAACCTAGAGCATGCTCACACGTAAGCGATGTCTCCAGTGAACTTGCTGGAGTCGGTGCCACCGAAGGTGAGCTCTCCGTTAGTGACAGAGGTCTGTGTCGTCGGCTCAAAGGAGATACCGATGACCTCGGTATCAATCTTCCCCTCAGAGAGAGCAGTATCCAGGACCGTAGGAACTAGTCCGCCGCCGGACGTTGTCCCGGCTGTGAGGTCGACGGGACCAACGCTACACCACTTTCAGTAACCAGTCGCACAGGTGGAACACCCTCGCCCCCCACCCATCCCACCCAGACTCACCCTAGGATACCATCAACGCCATCAAAGCCAATTGCAAATTCCGCGTCACCAATAGCTTGCTTCGTGAGCACAAGGTCGTCCAGCGTCACAGTGTCGGTGTACTGCTCCCCTGCGAATAAAGAAGTCAGCCATCACTCCGGGCCGCTGCAACGTGGGAGCTCTGAGCGCACCCAAGACAAGTCCGGATCCGTACTCGACCAACTGCAGCACCGCTTGGGGTTAGACCAGCAAGCCAGGCACATAGACGGCGATGCGATAGAACGACGTACAAACTCTTCTCCAGTGTCCACACTGCTGTTGGTCTTCACGTAGGCCTGGTTAGCCCCGATCCACGTGTTCGAACTGCCGGTGTCGACGATGAGGTCGTCTGCAACGCCCCGGCATCAGCTTCGACTGCATTGGCGGACGCCCACAACTAACATACATTGCGTAGGAGGCGTCCCAACGCCGACACTGACGGTATAGTAGACAACGGCATTCGTCGCTGGGACGTTGGAGATGGCCTGCTGGAGGCTTGTCGCCTTGCCCTTCGCCAGGCTCTGCTCCTTGAGGGCCTTAGCGCGAGCCTGGTCGATCTTGAGCAGGTCATGCGCGTTCGTCACGTTGAACCGTCGCGCGATGGGCAGCGTCACGGGAGACTTTCGTACGACCACGGGCTTCGCAGCCACCGCGGCGACGACGGAGAGCACGATGAGCGGAAGAAGGCGACCGAGCATGGCGAGGATGGGAGCAGATGGTGAGCGGAGCCTGGGGGGATAGACGTAGGTTGCTCCTCCTCTTTATACTGGTACGAGACCTGCTTCGCAAGGCTGAATGCGGATGCGTGGACAGTGATTATCGAAGCTCTGCGATGGAAGGACCGGATGCGGAAGCACGCAGTCCTCGGGCGGTGAAGCGCACGATAGCGCCAGCAGACAGATAGAACTGTGCTGACGACAACGGGATGAGATGAGATCAACATGGGACGCAGCACGCGAACGCTCACCATCCTGTCAGAATATGTGCGGATGGTCGCCCCCGGCACAGGTCAACATGATATTCTGTCAAGCCTGGGGATTCGCCCTGCTGCCGGCCGTTACAGGAGACCCATTAGGTGTGCCGACGCGCATGATGGAAAGGGCCGGTCGCCTCATGGCAGCGTCGTCCAAGCTCGAGGCATACCGTTTGAGCGAAACCTGGAATGCCGATGGCTTCAGATAGCGCGGATGGCGTTGCCCGGACCGCCCCGAGACCTCTGCATCCGACTTCGCTGATATGACAAGAACGGGCTTCTGGACGACCCATGACGGCGAGCGCTTCTGGCGCACTGATTATCAGAAGAGGAAGTGGCGGTCTATCGTACCAGGAACGCACTCGGAAATACTCCAAAGCCGAGACGTACAAGGCCGGTGCCGGGCGCAAACGAGGACGCTCACGACCACCTCGAATTCATAGGAAGGACACGGACGATCATCATGCCGTAGGTAGCAGATACGCAACCCTTCGCAAAGTAAGTTCCCCGTATTGTATGGTCTTCATTCGCACCGCTGATTCGGAATGAATCGCATATGGTTCATATAGCCGCAGACGCTGCCGCTGAACTGATACTGCTACTGCTCCCGCAGAACTCAACGCACAGCGTCCGCTCAGTAAGAGTCTTGTTCAAGAACCTCCCGGCACATGACGGTCCCTGCGGAAGGAGCTCATCAGAATGATGGTCGGAACGTGATAAGCAGACAAGACATTCATCATACTCACCTCTTTAGCGTCATCCGCCGCGCCCACTGTTTATCGCATGGCTACTCACACAAGTCCAAAATGATACCGTGGCGTTTCATGCATTGCATTTGGCGTTGCCCCGCACCACGATGCCTCCCTAGGCCTGCACTGGCACTGTCCCGCTGATCACAGCATAGGTCCCCTGGGACAACCCAGCGACGACGGGCGTTTACACTAAAAGCTATGCGCTTATGCGGTGACGCGTGTGAGCGATTACTACTTGCGTCCGAAGAATGCCGCTTCCATACGGCGTTGCGGACATCGCATGCTCATTGGCCGTGCTTGAAGAGGCATCGCCCGTGCGAGGCACCGGGAAGGCGCATCTTTGCAGAGAAGACAACATTCCTAAGCGGCTGTGGTCACGCCATGAGCCCAGCCGAATAGAGCCAGTGAGGATTCGTCACTCACCGCATACTCTTCGCAAGAGACCGTGGAAACCGCATGTGGCGAAGGCGTCAAGAAGTGCAACAACTCTCAGGAACGGACATTCATGCCGAATGTTGGAGGGGATGTCGTGATCGTATCTGGGTCGTTTGGTTCAGTTTGCCCATATCGGCTCGGTATCAGGTGATGAAATCCCTCAGCAGATGTTTCTTGGGGCGCTGAGGAGAGGCGCTCCTCCAAAAGTCCAAAAGAGAAGATATCAAGGGGTAGAAAGCAAAGATCTGTCAACCTCTGGGAGGGAGGGAGGGGCAGAGCATTGGAGTCTCCAGGAGAGCGTCGGCGAACGGTTTTGGTGCCGACAGCTCGTGGAAGCCGACTCAAGAGTGGGAATTCTTCTAGATGGCTAAGGGCAGCGTTAGAACTGAGAAGCAAATAGGCAGTGATGCTTGCGCAAGGAGCAGTCGGTGAGGCCAGCAGTATTCCTCCGCACCGGGGCCTTGCATATTTCTGGCTGTACATATTCACCAGCAACGGCATCTCAGGTCGAGCTTCCGAGCCATGAGGGGTTCAATACGGCTTTGGCCAGTCAATGCCTCCGAGGATCATCTGCAAGGCACGTACCTGCCCCAACTGCCGCCGACCAGTGGACCCGCGCAGTACCCGCGCTGTACTCGACGTTGCTACTGTAGGTTTTGGAGCTGTAAAGCATTCTCGCTCAATGCGCTCTGTTGCAATACGCAAGCGAGTCAGTGGAGGAGGTATCCATCACAGAAAAGGCGTTCCTACAGCGGGTCATCATAGCGTGCTATCTGCTAAACCGGTTGAACGTGTTGGACGCTGCCAGCACTTGCACCCCTCAGCTTATGAGGTGCAGCAATACCAGTCGTTTGGCGCCCTCGTGACCTCTCCTCCGGACCATACTCAACCGAACGCTCACAGCGGGTCGGTGAGGGTTGGCCATGGGCTTCAAAGCTGCGTACATCGCGACAACCAAAGGCATGCACATATGTATCTGGTCCATGTAACCGTCCGAATGTACGATTAGTGCTGTCTGTCTGTTCGCTCCTCGTGAAGCGCGTTTCCACCCCGGACGAGAATCTACTGTCCATGACCACGCTCTACCTGACCCCTGGTCAAACTGGAGCACAAACCATGAGCGAGCCAACAACCGTAGTCATCAATCCCAACATTTAGTTCGTAAAAACAGTCGTGGGAGGTGCGGTAGCGAATCCTGCCAAGTTGTTCTCAGCATCAGACGCGCGGTAGAAGCATTCGAAGAAAGCCAGCCCGTCCATGCAGTCGAGGACCGCTCCTGGAGTTCAAGCTGGGTTGGGGAGGATGCTGGGAAGGGGACGGACTGCTAGAGGCCATACCTGCGCGTTTGACGTGAACTCGTATGTCGTCTATGGAGCGAAGCGTGTTCAGTAATGTTGAATAGGAAAGCCCGGCTCATCCGACGTTTCCGATGTGGAAGAACAGGCTCTGGAGGTTCGGGTTTTGTTCGACGGTGAGTTTCAGGGGAGACGGTCTGCAGATGGCGCTTCGAGCTGGAGGCTCCGAGGTACGCCACCTCGTGATCAGGTCATCAACTTGAGAAGCAACTCAGCCGCAGGAAACGTTACGGAGGTTCCGTCAACGGTACCAGCGGCGGCTATCGGCATGAGTGCCATCTTTGCGGAGCCATACATGAGTGACCGGTCGATCCTGACATATACCGACGCCGGGTGCTTGGTCGCAATCAGCCTGTTATGAGGTTGCGTCGTATCAGACGGCGCATCGTATATCTGCTTCAGTTCGTACCACCCAGCGTCAGCTGCCCGCTCGCCGCCGACGCCAACGTGCCCGATTCGATAAACACGTCGAATTTGTGCTCAATCAGGCCTTGCGCGAAGCCATTGTCGAAAGACGGTGAACATAGGGCCGGGCGTGCACGTCAAGTGCTCCGTGAGGTCAGTGAGTCCGAGGCTAGATGCCTGACCATCAGCAATGCAGAAGTCAGAGGTCAAAGGAGCGCGGCGTGTCCCAGGCTCCCGTCGACGTCGCCAGAGAGGCGGACTTCACGAACGCTCGCATCCCGATTGACTTGTTCTTGGCCGCCAAGTCTGCGATCGTCACGGTTTGAGCATTTCCTCTCCTGTCATGGTATCGCGGCGTGGCCAAACTGCGGGAAAACGATGAACGAGGAGGGAAGTCTGATTTACCGTGAACGTTGCCTGAGCCGTAGGACGCTTCCTACACATTTTGTGGAGTGAACGAGGGTGGGATCTTACCCGCACCGCACCACACCGTCACCAGGTCGACGCTACTGCTGGTCTGAACCTATGCTTTGTTCGCTCCGTTTTGGAGCTGCACATATCAACGGCCCCGTCGTCTTGCAAAACCCCAGCACGACGACAAAACCTGCAGGAGCGAAACCAGAACGCGCACATCCCGCAGAAGGGGTGCCAACGTCAATGGTCACAGCGTACTGCAGCACCGAATTCGTCACAGAGCTCCTAGCAAGATCATCGTCGGCACGCGCCAACTTTGCCCTCGCGGGATCAGACCGCGAGCATCATGCCATCCGCAGCGGTCTGAGGCGTGATGAGGGAGTTGCGGATGACCGCAAGCTTCGCGCTACCTCCGATGAGGCAGAGCGTGATCGTGCTGAGCGCGCGTTCTGCTACGGAGCAACCAATAGTGTTGCCTGCACGTATGTATGCGCGTCTAGGATGCGAAGCCGACGTTGGGCTGGCGTTTTTTGCCCGTCGAGCCAGCCGATCAGCCCCTTCGGCCACGCAAGCGCACCCTCCGACCCATAGGTTTGCGACGTCGACGGACTAGGACTACGCCGGCCTGAGATCGCCGAGGGGCTTGCCGCGATCGCACTTTCACGCCGACGTTGCGGTGTAGCGGTACAGCTTAGCACCATGATGAACGTGCGCGGTGATCCCGCTGACCCGCGGACAGGATCCCGCGGAGCGTCCCCGAGGCTGTGCATGGCATCTCCGTAAGACCGTTTGGTCTGATTGTAGGATCCTCGGGCGCAAGTGTCGTGTTCCTGGGAGTGAAGGATCGAGACGTGACCAGTGCAGTCGCTGCGAGCCAGTCAGCATGAGTATACATACCCTTTCAATGCCGTTGAGACTGCGAAAGGCAGCGTCAGCTATCATGCGGGACATGCTGTACATCGCGGGCACGCTCACCGTGATGAGAGGCAGCCCGGGGCGCGAGTTTGCCGACGCAGTCTTCCGTAGAGCAGGCGAGCACTGGCAGATGGCCACGATGACAGAGTACACCCATTATGCATTACGCAGAACCAGGAGGACAACGCGCAGCAGCCGCTGCGAGAACCTATGTTGTATACATGCTAGAACCCTACGCCCCTCGAGGGCGTGAAGCTACAGAGGAGCCACGATATGCTGCAAGAACGGATACCTGGCCACTTGGCGTAAGTCTCCAACAGCATTGTTGCTTGGATTCGGGCAAGCGAAAGACGCACTCGTGATCGTCCAAGAAACCCTTGTCCTGAGAGACGATCTCGACGAACTGTGCTAGCGACAAACCCGAGGTGAACGCGAGCTCCTGGTAATGCGAGAGGGCGAACTCGAGATGCTGATCGTCGAACGGAATTCTAGCACAGACCGATGAGTAATTACCGCAAAAGGTGAATGAGGGACAACTTGCAGTTCTGCTAGAGCGCGGTTCACGTCTAGGACAGTGCAGCCCTCTGGGTTCTCCACGACCATGAATACCTCTCCTTCGCCGTTTTCGAACTCGAGCTTGTCGACCGGAGGAAAGGTCACGAAGGCACACGACGCGTTCGGGTGCGTGCAAAGCGGGCCATACTGGGCGTAGCGAGATTCCTGGAATGTCGGGAGATGCGAGAGAAGGATGGAGATGGAGTCAGGAAGGGAAGGCGGAGGGGGAGAAGGGGACGGGGAAGGCGTCGGCGTGTGTGGATGAATGGGGTGCTGTCTAGACAGACTCGTCGAGTGGGTTTGAGAAAAGTGCAGGTAGAAGTATAGCGGATGAAACTCGAGACGATGGCGGCGACGCAACGGTCTTACGCGGGTAAATGGCCAACGACTGTAGTGATGTGCTGTGTTGTCGGTCAGCGGTCGATCTCATGAATGCGACTTGCAAGCCACGGTCGTTAAGAACATGAGACTTGGGCAAGAGCCCAAACTTGGCCTGAGAGGTAACAAGCTCCGGAAACAGCAGCAGACAAAGCGATCAGGTGACACGGGGGGAGGCTCAACGATCGACACTCCCCGCCGATCTGTAGGGTCACACACGGCGTCACAAGACGCGGTGTGCTCCGTGAGCGGTGTCCGCGACAGGATTACGGAGCACCACGGCGGTTGTGTAACCTTGTAGGTCCAGGGACGTTGTCGTCAACCTTGGCGAGGTCAGACGAGACCGCCCCAAAGAGGGATCGGCGCTCGCGTCCCGCGTGGCGTGATTGGCTGCGGTGTATATAAGCGCCTTATAGACGCCGATGGCCGAGCTCGCCCAACGCAGCATCGCTGGAGGTACACCGGGAGCGGATGGTCTTCGGATATTCGAACGGGCGTATAGTCAAGTTACCGCCACGACCCGGACGGGGCCTAGAAAAACTCGAAGGGGTTGAAGAGGAAATGCTCACCGAAACACGCGTTCGCCTTAGCGCAGCTTCGGATTTCGCAGATGGCAGCGTGCGTTACGAGGAGGGTTGCGAGTTTTCTATAGCTGAAGCGGGGTACGGTGCTGACGGCATCAAGGGAACGACCTCTCCGGAGAGGCCGTCCAAAACCTGCCGAGAAGCAGGCTGCTTGCCAGAGCGCGTCGTCGCGGTTGTAGAGCTCGCGGAAGCGTTTGCATGTCTGGGCAAGGGCTATATGGGTGTGTAGATCGCCAAGGACGTGCCGCCAGAGGTTGAGCAGGATGGCGTCGGAGCAGGCCGAGAGAGAGCCCATAGGTCAGCAGATGGCGACGGTGTGCGCGTGGGGGCAGCCGCTGTATGGGGACGATCAGCGGTGGAGGAAATGTGGCGAGGGTGGGGACGAGTGAGGAGAGGGGAGCACGGGATGGCCACCTGCATGGCACGGTGCGGGTGTTGCGCTGATCTGCTGTGTCGGCCGGTCGTGCACGCTACGTGTCAGCGACAGCGAGGAGTGGGGGGCGTGGCGTGCAGCGGTCTACGGCCCACTGACCAATGTCCTGGCAGGCGTACGCATGGAAGGACGCTCTGTTCAAAGACGGTGCACAGTCAGACGCGGAAGAAAACGACGACGACGACGACGACGACGACGACGACGAGGTCCCGTCGCGCGCACTGGCGAGAACTGGGGTTCCGCCACCTCCGTGCGGTGTTCCTGTGATCAGCAACCGTGCGTGTGGCGATGGCACTGGCAGCGATGCAGATCCACCACCGACAGCAGACCACTACTGGCACTTTCGATGCCCCATCCGACTCCCAGTCCCAGACCCAGACCCAGTCCCAGTCCCAGACCCAGAGTCGCCTCGCTCCTCTCCACCCCAGGTGTCGGAGATGCAACTCTCAGCCCTATTTCGAGCTCCTATACATCATTTCACTCTCCGACAGGAGGTCTCAGCCACAGCGGCGGCGGTCCTCGTCACTCATCCGCGCTCAGAGGCTTACTGTACATGTCCTCCATCTCTCCCTGCCTCGACGGGAATGCTCTCCAGTCCACTCGCTCACCATGAACCACGTCTCGTCCACATCAGCCTCGAACTCCACCAGCTCCGGCGCCTCCTCCGCCCCCACCCATCCCCCTAGCCACAGCGGCCTGCGCTCCCAGCTTGGCCATCTCATCCCGAAGCACGCCCTCTTCCAGGTCCATCTCCATATCGACCAGCTCTCCAATCTCCCCCTCATGAGCGGCCAGTTTGCCGTCCGCTGGAAGTTCAAAAACGTCCAGTCCGGCTCCAGTCTCCTCTCCAAGATGAAGGGCCACAGGTCCTGGTCTGGACAGAGCAAACCGAGGGACGCCCGAGCGGCCGAGGATGCGTCGGGTACTGGCACTGGCACGGGCACCGAAGAGGGTGAGCAGGAAGACGACGCCGACCACGACAGCATACATGAAGCCGCCGACCACGCCTCGTATCATCGCCCTCCCCAGAGCGCCCTCGGACACGACTCCAATCACTCGTTCGAGCCAGTGCACCCTCCAAGCGCACCGACTCCTATCATCAACGACCATCCGTCCTCATCCACGTCCCTACAGTTGCGCTCCGAGGCGCGCGGCATGACGCCTTGGGCAAAGCTCCACAGCTATAACGTGAAGTGGGACCACTCCGTGAACGTGGTCGTCCAAATGGACGTTCACCGCGAATCGAGAGACCTCCTCCCGAACGAGCTGAAGCTCGTCGTTATGCAGGTGGGTCTTTGCTCTTACTGCCTCACGACTGCTTGCGAACGGCACGCCCATGCTGCGGATCCTTGGGACTGTATTCGGTGTGCACAGTGGTTGCAGCATGCCCATAGCATCTCGTCTCACGCTTAGAGCCGCTCAGACGCAGCGCACTACGTCATTTCACACCGCATTGACGCAACCGTATGCTATGAGGAAGGTCTCGTGTGCCAAATAGCGGCGGACAGTTCATGTCGGATATAGCGGCGCGGTGGGGTATGCAGTTGATACTGCAATGTTTGCTCTTGCATGAGGCGTTACGGTTCGTGTCAATGTCGCCGAGCGCGTCTTGGACGCCGGTCAGCTACATTGCCACCGCCACGACGCGGGCTGGCGCTCTTGCATCCGACATGTCGATGAGAAGGTGCGTGGAGTAAGAGATGTAGAGCTTCTCCTGGTGTGTTTCAATTCGAGAGCGTGTTGCTGACATCGCTGCAGCGCGTGATTCCAGGTGATCCTGATTCACCGCAACAACCTCGCATCGGCGCGGTGTATCTCAATCTTGCCGAGTATGCAGATGCCGGTAAGGTCACCAGAAGATATCTCCTCCGGCAAAGCAAGACAAATGCGACACTCAAGGTATGTTGTCTCTCATAGCGTTGAGATCAACCGCTCACTTCGCTGTAGCTTTCCATCGAACTAGAGCATATAGGCGGTGAGAAGCATTACAAACCACCTCCACTGCGAAAGGGCGAGATTTTGGCTTCCGTCTCCGGCATACTCTCAAACAACGGGTTGTTCAACACCCGCTTTGCCCGCGAGCTCGATCTGTATGTCGGTGCAGACAAGCCAGAGGAAGAGAACACGTTCCCTTACGCTGACCAGGACGGTCACGTGCATCCTGACCAGCTAGCCAACTCGTACGGGCTGCGTACGACGGAACATCTCATCGAAGCTCTCTTCAATCCTGTACCTAGCGAGTCCGCAGACCCTTCACCGTTCACATACTACGCTCCGCCTCGTCCAGAACGCACTGGCTCGCTCGACACCAATGATTCGCTGGACAGCTCGATCGGCCGACGGTCGGTCGACAGCAGTGTCGGCAGCGCGAGTTACGTCGCGACCACGAGCGAGCATTCGAGCGCTGCAGGATTTGAGGCTGGCGCAGGCTTCACTTCCGCCAGCGCGGCGAACCCAGAGTCGCGTCGCCATTGGTGGCAGAAAATCCGTAGCAAGCCGAACACGCCGTCGAGCACGAGTTTCCGGCCCAGCACTCCAGCGCCTCCTCCGATGCCTGTGCAGCAGGGTTAGGTCTCTTGCTTCATGCGTGCCGCTTCAGTCCGCCATGGACGTTCTGTAGTTGGGGCGCCCTCGTTGGCTCCGACCTTCTCATGACTGCAATGACCTCTCTGTCGTCCTCCGACCTTCGCTTTCGTTCGATCCCTTGGTTTTCATAGCTTCCGCCTCATAATGCTTCTTCACTCTATTGGCTCGTCTCCTCTCTCACTCCTCAGATATACTAGACGGCACACTGGATAACTTATGCGCGTATATTGCACCATGGACAAGTACGGCCTAGCCTACACCCTGCCGTCACCGGTTCTACGGGGTGGGGGCCTGAGCTGCTTACGTATAGTATATCTCCCCGGTCGAGATGCTCACCACTATATCATCCACATTGGCTTCAATTGGCTTCGTGTCTGCAACTACCATAGTCGTGTGCCTATTTGTGCGCTCGTAACTCGCTCATCCGTCCGAGATATCAGGATTTCCACGCAGTAACCCAATCAGGAACGCCACGGGCGACCCAATGCAGATCAGGAGTTGGAATTGAGGACGACCTGGATCCGCCAGCGACAGTCAGACTTGACATCCTTGTACCCATGCGATGATATCCTCTTTGACGGCCGACGGGCAACAGCCCATGTCCTCATTCGCTCACTCCTCTCAGACGTATTTCGCTATCGACTCAGGATGCCCCTCCAGATCCATGGTTGCGCGCTCACCCAGAGCGATGGCATCTCGTATCTCGACATTCACGGACGCTGTGTTGGAAGCCTCAAAGAGGGAGGCCTCGAGGGATCGTTCAGGCTCGCACCTATATGACCCTGGCTCGCATTGTGAGGTACCAGAGGATCACGGACGCCATGGAGGCCGTGCATTGGTGAACCTCATCCATTTGACCACCACCAACCCGCACGGTCGTCCGCTCAGGCAGACAGACTCATACAGAGCTGGCTTGCTCGCAATCCAACACTCGGTGACTCTCCGGATCATTGGCGTGGCCTTTGTCCCTAGGTCCGATGTCATACGCTGTCTCCTTCAGCAGTGTTGTCGTTGACCCCCGACCCCGGAAGACGGCGGCGGTCGTGTGCGTCGCGTGGAAACGCTGCAACACACGATTTTGCGGTCATGCTTCTGGTTTTCACTCAAACTACGATGCCTGAAGTTCTCCTGCCGCTCAGTGAAAGACTGAGGGAGCTCACACGCCACTGACCGGATGTCATCAGTCCATGTTGACAACACTGTCCTTCAGTGGTCTCCGTGCAGCCTCCGGACGGCTGTGGACGTCTCCTCTCCGGGCCGAACCTCGAGGTGAGTCCTACGATCTCACTAAAGGTGCGGTATCACGCACCATCGTCGCGCAGCAGCAGTGCAAGTGTGCGTAGTTTGATTGGCGCCTGGAGACTGATCAAGCACTAAGGCAAGTAGGCAACTCTTTACAGTAGCACCGTACTTACTGCACGCGCAGGTGGCTCGAGGTGCCGACCACCCCCAATCAATTTCTCTACCTCAGTCATCGTATCTCGTAATAATCACCTTGTTCGACAGCCCACACAAGTTGCGAGTCCAGCAGTTTCACGCCTCTCCCTGCCGCGAAAGCGGTGCTCCGCTTAGCAGAGCGCACCTCACCAACACAGCCGCAGCATCAACTAGGCTCACACGTGCTTATGGGCAAGCACCGGATTGTCGTGAGGATCTACCTATTCCCGGCGGCTTCTTGACAATGTCCTGATTAATCGCTTAGAGGGAGCGCTTTCGCTATGCAGCCCACAAAGCAAAGTACGACCTGCCTTAGAGTCCCGCGATGGCACAAAAGCTCGTGCGTGCTGTATACGAGGCCTCATCAGCCTCACCCACTCGAACCCCACTAGATATTAAGCGATCTCTCGACGACGGTCAACATGTCACACCAGCGCCAGCCCCGTATTGCGATCGTCGGTGGCGGTCCCAGCGGCCTCGTCGCTCTCCTCACTCTCTTCAAGCGGGGCATCCCTGCAACGCTCTACGAACGCGACGCCGATAGCAACGCCCGTGCGCGCCTTGGGGGAATGCTCGACCTCCAGTGGAACAGCGGCCAGCGGGCTCTGCGCGAGAACGGGCTCGAGGACGAGTTCAAGAGGCTCTCGCGCCGCGACGCTGAGGAGCTCAGACTTTGCGGCAAGGCTGGCGTCCCGCTCGTCCACCACAAGGGCTCTGACCCTACCGAGGAGGACCTCAAGAACGCGCGCCCCGAGATCGACCGTCGTGTCCTCCGCCAACTTTTGCTCGACTCCGTTCCCGCAGACTCCATCAAGTGGGGCCACGCTCTCGTCTCGGCGCGCCCTCTGGACGGCGGTCAGCTCGAGCTCACGTTCTCAAACGGAGTCGTCGCAGCCGTCGACATCCTCATTGGTGCCGACGGTGCTCACTCTCGCATCCGTCCCCTTGTCTCCGCTACCTCTCCTATCTATCATGGCGTCACTGGCGCAGAGCTCTCCGTGCCGGCCGAGGTCGCCGCTCTCCCAGAGAACAGCGATGTCAATGACGCCGTCGGCAAGGGTAGCTGTTATGCGGGCGAGGACGGCAAGGTGCTCACGTTCCAGCGGAATGGCGACGGGCGCATCCGCGCGTACGCCTGGCACCGCAACACGCTTGACTGGGCCCTTCCGAACGATCCGAGGGAGGCAAAGAAGGTGCTCCTAGAGATCTTCCACGACTGGGCACCGTGGATGCGCAAGTTCATCGAGCTCGGCGATGAGGATGCCATCTATCTCCGCCCCCTCTTCTACCTTCCCGTAGGCCATCGCTGGGACCACAAGCCGGGAGTCACGCTCATTGGAGATGCCGCACACCTGATGAGTCCGTTTGCCGGCGCTGGTGCCAACCTTGCGATGATTGATGGGCTCGAGCTCGCTCTGGTCTTGGCAGATGCCGTGTCGAAGGGAGCGAGCGCGGAGGAGACTGATGCTGCGATCGCAGCGTTCGAAGAGGGTATGTGTATACGGGCGTCGCTCTTTGCGGCTGAGACGATGGGTAACCTCGAATCGTTCCTGAGTCCGGAGGCTCCTCTGTCGATTGTTGCGGCGTGGAAACAGCAAATGGCATCGGCGCAGTAAAGAGTGGGATATGCTTCATCACATCTTCCTGTATGTACTATGAATGGGATCACCGATGCTGTAGCTCTTCTCATACGAGTACAGGGAATGTACGCAGTTCCTCGCTTATCAGGCCGTCACCTGTTCGGGTGACTCGTGCCAGTGGCTTGCCTGCTTGGAACATTGATCTCCCACTCGCGCTGAATGCGGCCCGCTTCGCTGTGCGTGCCTCGAATGTCCCCAGACTCTGGTCTGGCTTTTTGATGTCAGCTCTTCGTCCCATGCTGACATACTTGTCTGCACAGTCCAGTGCGAAACCAGGTTGAATACGGCACCGTCCGGTCTCCGTGCGAGACCTTACACGCAGCTGAGTAACTGGCGTCCACCGTGATGAACGTGACGTGTAATGGTGCTTCTCATTTCGCACCGTACAGAGTTTCTTTGCGAACGCAATACAGATTACGTGGAGCGTCCATGGGCCAACGGTCGTGCAGTATTGTCCGGTGCTTTGCCTTTAGGAGGCAAGCTCAAAATTATCTTGCGCAGTAGAAAGATCCTTGTAGAGAGACGGCACCGTGCAGAGCTCCCGAAATCTTAACTGATGATGGTAACGGTACGCACTTCGCTCTGATTTTATGCATCTAGGACCGTCGACCTTCAACAACAGAGCGAGTGAGTCAATCAGGCGCGCCACAGCCGGATGAGGACGAGCGGCATTGAGCAAAGGAAGACGACTCTATCTTCCTGACGGAACTGCAACTCCCATACCGACGCCTCCGAGTCCATAGCATCAGACTTTTTCACCGGGTCCTTCATAGAGCAGCGCGATACGCCTGCTCAGATGAAACTGCTTGTGGCATCCGATCCGGAGTCACTATGGCAGGCGCCAACGGCCCATGCAGCGTGGTCTCGACTCCACCATTCTACATGCCGTGTTCCACCCTTCCACCGATGGCTCAGCTGTGGTCAAGTGTTACCACCTTTCTACCCACGCTTTCATAAGAGGAAACCTTCTTTCCGCTCTTTACGCGGTGTGAAGAAGGGGAACCGACCTGACGGACTACTGCGGCACCGACGCTGGTTGCGCGTTACGCTGGCAGCGCGTAAGAACTCAACCTGCGGAAAACCGTTCAGCACGATATATAACTTCGAAGGCTAGGATAACACCTCACATAAACCAGCCCCTCCGCACCTGCTGATCAGCCGTCCCCCTACGCTCAAGGACCTTCAACATGTCGAATCATATCCAGCCTCGCATTGCCATCGTCGGTGGCGGTCCCAGCGGTCTCGTCCTCCTCCTCAGCCTCTTCAGACGCGGCATCTCCGCGACTCTATATGAGCGCGACGCCGACAGCAACGGTCGGGCTCGCCTTGGCGGAATGCTCGATCTCGAGTGGAGTACCGGTCAACGAGCACTGCGCGAGAACGGCCTCGAAGAAGCCTTCAAGAAGTACTCGCGCCGCGATGCCCAGGAGGCAAGGATCTGTGGCAAAGATGGTGTGCCCATTCTTCACCGCAAGGGCCCCGATGCTACGGAAGTCGAGAATCTGGAGAAGGAGCGCCCGGAGATAGACCGCCGGGTCCTTCGCCAGATCTTGCTCGACGCCGTGCCTGCAGACTCCATCAAGTGGGACCACGCCCTCGTTTCCGCCCGACAGCTTGACGCCTCCACCGGGCAGCACGAACTCACTTTCGCGAATGGCGTCGTGACCGTGGTTGACATCCTTGTGGGCGCGGATGGCGCCCATTCTCGTATCCTCCCTCTTCTCTCTTCCGCCACGCCCACCTATTATGGCTTGACCGGTGCAGAGATATCGCTCCCACCCGACGTCGTCGCTCTCCCAGAGAACAACGACATCAGCGACGCTGTCGGCGAAGGGAGCTGCTACGTCTTCGAGGACAGCAAGGTGTTCGTCTTCCAGCGAAATGGCGATGGGCGCATTCGCGGTTATGCATGGCACCGCGACGCGCTCGATTGGGCCCTTCCGCGCGATCCCATACAGGCAAAGAAGGTTCTCCTTGGGATTTACGAGGATTGGGCCCCTTGGATGCGCAAGCTCATCGAGATCGCAGACGAGCAAGCGATCTACCAAAGGCCCCTGTTCTATTTACCGGTCGGCCATCGCTGGGAGCATAAGCCTGGCGTAACAGTCATCGGAGATGCGGCGCACCTGATGGGTCCCTTCGCGGGTGCTGGTGCCAATATCGCCATGCTCGACGGACTTGAGCTCGGACTCGTCCTCGCGGATGTGATAGACCAAGGACTGGACGTCAAGGAGAGAGAGGCCGCGATCGCGGCGTTCGAGGAAGGGATGTGTGCATGCGCGGAGAAGTACGCCGCTCTGACGATGAGGAATTTCGAGCTGGCGATGAGTGACGACGCCCCTCTGTCGATCGCTTCCTCGTTCACGCAGTCCGTGGATGAGCTCTAGACAAGCTAGAGATGTGTCAGCTACATGTAGTGATACCTGGGAACCTGTACGTGGGCAACGCCTCGGGTTATTAGCAGACACGCGATCCCGCTTGCGGAATCACTGCCTTTTCTCAAGTCCCTGCGAATATGGAGCCGTGGCAGGTGTATCTTGCTAGACATCCAACGTCAAGTCGCTCCTGAAAGTCAAATGAACGTCGGACCGACCGGCATGCTCCAATAGGCATCAGCAGTTGAGGTAGGCGAGAGAGGCGCCACGCGTGCTCTCCCATCTCGCACCAAAATGCACTTTCGACACAGGCAGCAGAAACAGTGGGCTCGCCCATACTGAGGCTTCTCCGGCAATTGTTCCGAGTAAACGTCTGTGGACTGTATGTGGTACCCCAGGTGTTTTCTTTTGATACCGAAGGTACGCAGAATCCCCCGCCAGATTGCGATTCTTCCAAGGAGCGTGAGAGATACATAGGGCACCTTGTACGGGCTGAGTTACCTGAAGCCGAGCGGCTTCCAGGTGATCACAATCCAATCCTGGACTAAGATTGACCCAGGCTCCAAATCACCACCGCTTCGAGTTGAGAGGCGATATCCCGATAGCGTACGCTGCAACTACTGTATGGGAGGAGTGTGTTTTCCGCGCCAAGTGTGACAAATTTCTGCATGTGATGCAGATGAAGGTGCGGTGGGGGTCAATCTTATATAATCCGCTCAATCGACAACTTTTAAGCCTCACAAACACGCTCAAGCTAATACGAGCCTGCTGGGTGCTGTCGAGGCTGAGGCAACAAGCGTGGGCAAAGACCTTGCCAAGGAGTATGCGGTCCCTAGAATGCCAGGCTTTCCATCGGCAGTGCCACTGATAAACTCGGTACAGGAACGGCGCTCTGGGATCCGAAGCCTTGTTTCATACTCTTTAGGATGCCGTCTTGCGGGCGCGCTCATGAATGGCTATGCAAGTGTTTTGAGACCAGCAAGCCGACAGCCATGATCGGTGGTGAGTGTCGGACTACCATTTCGTAACAACATGAACTTGAGACTTCAGTATCTCTCACTTTGTAACATTCTGGTCAATGTCAATGGGTCATCACCTGCGTTCCAGCCTAGTCACCCTTTCCGTTCGTCAGTCGTACTCTCCTATTATCCCCGCGTCATGACTCTCCACGAACGTACTCACAGCGATATTCAGAACGATAGACCGAAAGGATTCCTTGCTCCTTGGGAGAATTGTTTGTACCGCTCCAAGGACAAATATGCTAAGACCTAAAGAGGAAGGCATCTCGTCGTCAATGATCTTCGGCGCTGAGGCGGCTCATCTGCGGCTGCCCTGCCCTGCCCTCACCAGTACCTCACCGCGTCGCCGCCGCAGCCGCCCTACAACCCTTTCGGTGTGTGTAGCTACTTGTCAATTGAGGCATGTCTGTAACCTGAATGTCATGAATGTTGTGGGCTTGCCAACTGATTGATATGATATTATGTGCTCTAACTTCAGCAGCGATGGTGACATTCAATGTCGGCCTTCAGAAACTGCTGGACAGACCCGCCCTCAGCTGCTCCCTGCCATGCAGCCCTAAAGATCTTGGGCGCCGAGATACCTTCCTCTTTAGGTCTTAGGTTGTTTGTCCGTGGAGCGGTACAAACAATTCTCCCAAGGAGCAAGAAATCCTTTTGGTCTATCGTTCTGAATGTCGCTGCAATTTTTGGATACAGTCGGGTATGGTCCGCTAGGCGCGTCAGCAGCTTTGCCCGCCACACCTCCAATAGGTGACGGGCGCACGGTCACGCTTTCCGTAAGTTACAGTGTGTCCACCCAAATGCATCATCATACACCATATGGCCATCTATGATGCTTTCTCGCGGTCGTCACCTCTCACAGAGTTTCCTGCCATAAGTTGACCAGTTGCAACAGGTGAACGCGAGGTCTCCTATCGAGCCGCTCGTCGCGACGCCTCTGAGCGGCTTTTCATTTGGGCTCCGCCATCATCGCCGTTCATCGTGGTCGAACAGGCACGACAGCAGTAGGAAGACGCTATGCCCCTGTGTCGAGAGGTCGGCTGGAATCCCGGATCAACGAAACGGATCGGTAAAGTACATACTTGGTATATCCAGATCCTCGCTGGTCCGCACTTCGAAAGCCGGCGGCGATGTTCTGCTATCCCGCCAGAGGGCAATTCCAACAGCGCTACTCAGTCTGCGCGTTTCTTGCCTATAGAACGTACTTTGCGCCTCAGGCATGGGCGGTCGGCGATGACACTCGTCATCGCGATGTCAGTTGCTTGGGGTACAGGGCCGAGAACGCTGGCTGGTGGTATCAGCACACCCCGCCGCCAATGACCCGGCGCATTCCCAGCGTTGCGTGGGAACTCCAGTGCGCACCTATATAAGGACGAGGTTGTGCAGTGTGCTGCCCTTTGGTTTCCTGCCTCACACTCCACGACCTCAGGCTTATGCAGCTGAAGGCAACTCCCGAGTAATCCTGACCCAGCGCTCTCCCGTGTATCGACTGACAATACTTCGTGTTCCACTCCAGAGAGGATACTATGGACCCCTTGATAGTTCTTTTATTCTTCGGCGGCGCGATCCTCGCCTTCGCCATCCGTAGATATCGAGCTGGCCGCTACCTGAGAATGGTTCGAGGTCCTCCTGCCCCGAGTTGGCTGATGGGTGCGTGGATCCGCTGGGAGGCCTAGGGACTCTGCTAATGCATTGCTATTAGGACACAGCATGTTGACAAGTAGACAGATTGAAGTCGGAGAGCTCGGAAAAGAATGGATGAAGGAGTACGGGTTGGTCTGGAGGGTCAAGGGCTGCTTTTCGGTACGTGGGGACCATACCGCGTGGGTCTTGTTGGAATCCTCAACAAGATGCAATATCGGTAGGAGGATATACTCGAGATATGCGATCCCAAGGTGCGGCTAAGTGTCGAGTCAGCCCACTGAACTGGTGCTCATAGAGGGGATCTATTCCCAGGCATTGCAATACATCTTTCACAAGTCCGGCTACCGTTTCCGCAAGACTGCTGTCGCGAGGCAAGTCACGCGGGAGATAACTGGCGGTGGCATCCTTTTCGCAACGGGTACGCTGGCTCTAGTACAGGCGGGTGCTGAGTAACTAACTCGGTCCGTAGACCAAGATCATGCGCGCATCCGGAAGATCATGAATCCAGCGTTCACTGCCAGTCAGCTTCGGTCGTTCTTGCCGCTTTTTCGAGGATCGGCACAAAAGGTTCAATTTTCGACTGCTATCTCCCCTCCATCCCTGTACCCCTAAGTTCTAACTTCCCACCTGGTTTTCAGCTAGCTCAGAAATGGAGAGAATTGCTCCAGACGAGCCCTAACTGGTCTCAGAGGATCAACGTCTCGGCGTGGTTGGCCCGTTGCACGTTGGACGTTATCGGAGAAGGTGTGATTGTCTCTTCATCCTGCTTCTTACTGACGCGCTTCTCAGTCGCCTTCGACGTACAATGCGGAGCGCTGGACGATGCGTTGAATCCGGTTATGCACGCTTACAAGAATATGTTGTGCGTCTTATGTCTCCCTTTCACCTGGCGTGTGAGATGCGAGCTCGTGACTCCTTAGTGCGGACGCGATGCCATTCCCCCCCAGAGCGACGCTGCTGTTCCGCTACTTCTGGAAATGGATCCCGATGCCATTCCTGAAATTCGTCAGGTACATACCTACGAAGGAGCATATTCGCTTGCGGCGCACCTTGGACATCATCAACAAGTTTTCCAAGGAGCTCATCGATGAGAAGACGGAGGCCGTCCTCGCAGGCAAAGACGAGAAGAAGAAGGATATCATGTCCATTCTCGGTACGTAGTTTTCAATGATTGATTCCAGAAGGGCTTAACCTCAACGACGAGGCAGTGAAAGCGAATGCATCGGAGGACCCCAAATCTCGCATCAGCGACGAGGAGATGATTTCCCAGATGGCTACTTTCCTTCTTGCGGGTACGGATCGCTAGAACTATCGGGAGTCATGCGGCTGCCAGAATTGATGTTCCTTACCAGGACACGAGACGACCGCGAATTCCATGACATGGATGCTCTGGGAACTCGCGCGGCACCCTGACCATCAGACCAAGCTACGTGACGAAGTGAAGGCCGTCCGCGCTCGGGTAACTGAGCGGGGCGATTCGGACTTCTCCATCAGTGACCTAGACTCGATGACCTATGTGCAAGCCGCGATGAAGGAGGTCCTCCGTCTCCACCCGATTGTGTTCTTGTTGGTGCGCGAAGCAGGTCGCGACGATGTTATACCCCTCGGGACTCCGATCACGACTACTACTGGCGAGGTTATCGATGAGATACCTGTACCGAAAGGGACCAACTGCCTCATTCCTATCTGGGCGTATAATAGGTCAATCCTCGCTATTTACGCCGCGCCATGTAGGGATAAACTGACCGTGTTTGAGCATTCCCACAGGTTGCCCCAAGTTTGGGGCCCGGATGCAGAGGAGTTCAATCCCGAGCGATGGATTGCACAGGAGAAGCTGGGCCAGACGTATGTGGGGGTAACGTCCAATCTAATGACGTTCAGTGCTGGGCTTCAGGCGTGTATTGGGTACGTCTCATCTGCTATCTCTGCTATCGCTCTCGAACATTGACCCTATCTTCCCATATTGAACCGTTGTATCCCCAGGTGGCGTTTCTCGTAAGGGCACTCCTCCCAATTGCACAAGCTCTGTACTGACCTGCCTTTCAGAATCATCGAGATGCAAGCGATCCTCGTCGAGCTCATCGAGCAATTCGAGTTCACGATTCCAGAGGACCAGCCCGAGATTATCCGCTTTGCTGCTGGGCTTATGGTGCCACTTGTGAAGAACGATATGCGCGCGGGTGCTCAGATGCCACTGCGTGTCTCTCTTATTCAATGAGTTACATCCGACTTTGTCTCGAGAACTCCTGAGTCAGCACGCGTAGCAGTGCTATATCTGTGTAATCTAAAGCTCGGACCGAATGACACAGCCTCCTCGTCGCTTCACTCTACCCAGTCTTCACGGAACGCTGTGTGCTCTTACGATGACATGCTGACGTTCGGTCCGAGCAAAGATTGCTCGTTGCCCATTCAGGAATGTGACAGATGGTCTCGGATATGGGCGAGCCTCCGAGACCGGAAGTTCCTTCGGCGGTGAGTCCTGCCTCCCCTCCGCGCATGCGACACGATGTCATCGGCGGCCTCATGATACGCGCCTAACATCGAGAACAGCATACTGAAGCAGCCCTAATTATAACAAAGGGCTGTGGCACCGTGACCAAAAAATTTGGTCCTAAAGATAACAAATGGATGGCGCACGGACATGACATCGGCACTACATAACTAACATGGCGGGGGCGGGGCCTGATGGATGGCGGGCATGGAGAAGTTGCCGATACCAAGTTGCTACGACATTGGTCCAGGTGATAACAAACGCTCCCTGAAGTGACGTGACAATGTGTGTGCATATACAGTACGGCACCGACTCCGGCTGCACAGCTTGTATCAGATTCCTAGAGCTGGTAGTGGGGTTGCCGAATTTGCCAAGTGTTCACATAATATAATGTGAAGCCTCCGTGGCTGATTGTTGAACCCCCTCGTTCTGTGTCCTTGGTGAAGCTCTGCTGTGATGGCGTTCGGATCGGCGCCGTTGGTCCTCGCGCTCCTATCATTGCTGGCCTTTGTGCGCCACCTCAGTAAGAAGCGGCCTCTGAACGTAATACGTGGCCCGCCTTCGCCCAGTTTCTTGGTCGGGGAGTACTCTGTAATTCCAACGACCGCAATCTTATTGGGTTGAACATAGATCCGCCTGGCAGGCCATTTGGAAGGATTGTACCACCATCAAGCGGCTAGAGAGCTGGAGAAGAAGTGGCTTGAAAAATATGGTTCGGTCTGGCGTATCAAGGGTTGTCTCTGAGTAAGCACCTCGCAATACAGTTACTTTGTTGGTCGCCACGCTGGCTGGATCGCGTCCTAGGAAGATGAGTTCATGATCACTGATCCTAGGGTGCCATTCTTCTCTCGCCTGGTGCGAAGAGCTCTGATTCTCAGTCTTCTTACGATGTAGGCACTGTAGTGAATCTTCCATCAGTCAAGCTACCGCTTCTCGAAGTCGGCAGTCGAGCGACAGGTCTCACGAGAGCTAACTGGGGAGGGTGTCCTCTTTGTGACGAGTGGATGACAAAGAGGACTCCTTGCGTGCCCTGCCTGAACCCTGCTCCTCCTAGGCGAAGATCATGCCCACATCCGTAGGATCATAAACCCTGGCTTTAGCCCAGCTCAATTAGCCGCTATCTCCCATCCATCCGAAGAGGCGCGCGGAAGGTAAGCCACGGTGCATTTGCAAAGATAGTCACGCCGCTAACCTGGTATGGGACCTGAGGCCAGCTCAACCAGAAGTGGGAGGGTCTTCTACAAACGTCCCCGGAGGCCAGGCAGAAGCTCTGCGTCCTGTAATGGCTTAGTCAATGCACCTTCGACGCGATCAGCGAAAGTGAGCCCGGCAGGCTCCCTGTTGCGCATTACAGTAGTTCCTTAATCACTGTATACAGACTGCTCAGTTGTGTTCGACCTCGACTGCAACACTCTGGGAGATCCGCGTCATCCGGTCATGGATGCGTGCAGAAACGTGCTGAACGTGAAGCCACTTGCTACTTGCGCATGGTTCACCAAACGACGTATTGGAAACCTAGTGTGAACGCCCTGCCTCGTCCCTCCAGGTCTACCCTCCTCCTCCGCTCGTTTTGGCATTACATCCCATTGTCCCTCTTGGGGTTCGCGAGATACCTGCCGACAAAGGACCATGCCATCTACAAGAGATCATCGAGTCGTATCAACGGCGGAATCAAGGAACTGATCCGGGAGAAGACGCAAGCGATACTGGCTGATATGGCCGACAACAAACGGGACATCGTCAGTATCCTCGGTGCGCCAAATACCACGTTGGGAGATCACTTCTGGCTTTCATCCAACCACGCATGATTTCTCTTACTGGTTCAAAGTGAATGCGACAGAAAACCATTCAGTCCGCCTCACCGACGCCAAGATGATCTCTCAGATGGCCACTTTCCCTCTAATTGGTGCGTCCGTTCCTGACATATCGACCCATCTATATGGTTCACACTGTGTCAGGGTATCAGAAGCCCTCGATCGCTCTTGCATGGCTCCTCTACGAGCTCGCGAAGGGTCCTGACTACCACCACAAGATCAGGGAAGAAGTCAGGGACGTCCGGAGACCAGTCAAGGGACGCGGCGAGGAGGGTTTCTCCATCGCTGACCTCGATTCGATGGCATACGCTACAGCGGCTGTGAAGGAAGTCATGCGCTTGCACACCGTCATCACAATATCTTCCGCGTGTTCTCCAAAGGCGAGGTCATACCGCTCACGTACCCGATAATGACAGCGACAGGAAATACGGTCGACGAGATCGTCGTACCCTGCACATCTGCATACCCGGGTACAATCGGTTCGTTCGACTGCCTTGCAACCACGGATCCTTTGGGATGACTTACGAAGCACATGTAGACTGCCTCAAGTCTGGGGGCCGGAAGCTCATTTATTCAACCCTGAGCGGTTCGTCGAACACGACAAGATGGGTGACGCGTACGTGGGCATGACTTCGTGTTTGATGAGCTTGGGCGCAGGTTCGCAGGCGTGCATCGGGAAAGCCTCTGCGGCTCGGCAACTTTGCTTGTTAATCAGCCCAACTGATTGTCTCTGACTCGCGTCTATGTAGCTGGCAATTTGCGTATGTCGTTTATGTTCCGACATCCTCATCTGATTCATGGGCGCTGATGAAACGTCCACGAAGTGATTGAGATGCAGGCGATCCTGATTGAGTTAAGTGAACGCTTTGACTTCGCTCCTCCCGATGACAAGCCAATAATCGTCCGCTTCCCAGCTGGGATGATGCTCCTTCATCAGGAAAAAATGGGATATCTAAGTAGGCCGACGTTGACTACATAAGCGTCATTGCCCTGTAGACAACCCCCCCATTATGTTGCGCCCGTAGCTCGCGTTGGCGAGCAAGTGGTCGCACATTGGTCCTTAGAGAACTATGTAGCCGCCCATAGCCCGCTTTGAATCTACATCTGCTAACTTTGGAATGAATTTGACCCCTCAAAACATCATAGGAAGCTCGCGCAACTCATGAAAACACGAGATTTAATTATATAAACTGTCTGTCACAGGCACACCGCCATACAGCACGTTCAGCAAGTCATTATGCGACGATCTCAGCGGTACCCCGTAGGACTTCTACACATCGCCTTCTTCACCCGAGTCCTGGGCGGTCGCCAGGGCTGCAAGCTCAAGACGAAGACGGTCGCGTGAAGCATCAGACAGGCCAGTAATGGTCTTCGTCTCTGGAGCCGCTCCGGATTGACGCCTGCAGTCAAGCGTCAGTCATCGGACTCGAAAGCAAGTAGGATGCATGCCGCATGGTACCTAGCACGGTCGTACAGTCGCTGCCGAACCACACGCGTAGCTTCAAGGTCGATCTCACACCAGTCGCGGATGTGTTTCAAGTGAGCCTCGTACTTCGCACGGTACACCTTGTCGGAGAAGGTCATACTCTTATCGTAGTGGCCGGACGCCCATTGGTCCAGGCAGAACTCGATCTGCATACTGCCTTATGATGCGAACATCTCAGCAAAAAAATAAGACATACAGTTGTGAATATCAGGGCCAAGGTGACCTCGCGAATGGGAGAGAATTGAGCACTGTATCTGATGCCTGCAGCACTGGCGTTGTTGAGCAGGGCTTGTTACGCAGTGGAAAGCCCCTCAGCTCACTTACCTGTAGAGCTTTGGATAGAGGCGCACTTAGGGATTGCTGGTTAAGAGCGACTTGTAGATCTGCTCCTACAGAGCAGTCTTATATACTACTGTACATGGCCTATGATGTAATACTGTATAGTACTTGAGCCGCAGTGTCTAGTACTTTCCACAGTATCCGGAACTTTCTCCAAGAGTCCGGTAGCCTCGTGTCAGTAGACGCTTACTACGCTGCTATTAGTCAGCAGCCTAGTTCAACACTCCCCCTCGCTAAGCATCACGGTAGTGTGCGCAAGCGTATGGGTGCTGAGTGCAGCTAGTCAGGCCGAGTCATAGAACTCAAGGCCGAGTTCCCCCCTAAACTTTGTGAACTTGACGTGTCCCAGGTTCTTAGTGAAGAGGTCAGCAGGGTTGTTGCTACCATCGACGAAGAATACTTCAATCTGCTTATTCTCGATGTACTCGCGAATAGCATGGTATCGAATGTCGATGTGCTTTGACCGACTTTCGGTCACAGGGTTCGAGCCCATAAAGAGCGATCCCTGATTATCCCCTGCAATGGGAATAGGGCCGAGTTGGTAGCCGATCTCGCTCATAAGGTTGCGGATCCAGACCACCTGGCGTGAGCAATCGCTAATCGCCATATACTCGGCTTCAGTTGACGAGTGTGCGACAGTCTTCTGTGCACGAGATTGCCAACTGAAAACCCCTCCGGCCAACTTCAAGAAGTAGCCAGTTTGTGACCGTCGAGTGGATGGGTCTGAACCCCAATCCGAATCTGTGCATGCACTTATGCCGAGACCAGAAGCACCGTTGTAAACCAGGGAGTAAGATCTGGTTCCAATGAGATAGCGACAGATATACAGCGCTTTGTTCAGGTGCTCTTGCGAAGGATTCGCAGCAAACTGTGAGAGTTTGGTGACGGCAAAAGCAATGTCTGGTCGGGTGCCAAGCATGATGTACAGCAAGGACCCAATGACGGTCTGGAACCTGGAACGGAGAGTGGAATCCGCTGTGCCAGTATTAGGCATGGGGTGATAACCCGCAGGCAGCGGAGTAGGCGCAGACTTCGCGTTCTGCATGCCGCATCGCTGAAGCACTTTCTCCAGGTACGCGCACTGATCTATACGGATCGTGCTGCCGCTACGCTGAATGCGCATACGCAGGAATTCTTTGGGTTCACCAAGATCCCTGCATTCCCACTTCTCCATGAACTTGGCCTTCATCTTTTCGACGAGTGCCTTGTTCGGTCCACAAAAGAGGGCATCATCGACGTACACGACGACGATGACTGGTAGGCCGTTCTTATCTCTAAAGATGAACAGGCCAGCATCAGAAACTAAGCGTTTGAAGCCCAGTTCCTTCATGGACTCATTCAGGGTGCGCCACCACGCAAGACCTGCTTGCTTAAGTCCATAAAGAGCACGCAGAAGTCGTAGGACTTTGCGTTCTTGGCCTTTGGCTACAAAGCCTTCAGGCTGCTCCATGTAGATCTCCTCTTCTAGCTTCCCGTAGAGGTAAGCATTACGGACGTCGAGTCCAGTTATGTGCCAGTTCTCGAGTGCTGAGAGTGCGAGGATGAGGCGCACAGTCTCAAAGCGAACAACTGGTGAGAAGATCTGGTCGTAGTCAACACCTTCGACCTGGGAGAAACCCTTGGCTACAAGCCTGGCTTTCTTTCGACCGTCAGATTTGACGTCGAATACCCATCGGTTCTTTATGACCTTACGCCCCTTAGGGCGGTCGACCAACTCAAAGACCTTTCGCCTTCGGAGTGCCTCTAACTCCTCTTGGCAAGCGGCCTTCCATTCCTTTTGCTCAGCCGGTGGTAGGCGAGTGATATCACGGTACGTCCACTCTCGGACGTTGGACGTGTCGGGCAGATCATCAACTGGTGGTACCGCTTTCATGAGCAGGTAGTTGATGAGTGCTACTCCCCCTTCCTGGCACAGTTTTGCCAATCCTGTCTCACTGCCGGCGCGCAGGGCATCTTCGACTTCGTCAGAAGAGTGACCCGAGCCTCCATTATTTGCGCTGCCAGACACATCACCCGAGGCGGATGGAGCAGGTATGTCGCTCGGAGGGGATGGTGCAGAACTGTTGCCGGGAACTTGTTCTGACCGAGACGGCCCAGGAGCACGGGAGCGACCCGGCTTCTGGCCAGTTATTTTTTCCCACTCCCCCTGCTTCTCTATCTCTTTGAATTGTTGTACGGGATGTTTAGACTCTCCGTATATGTTGCCTGGGCGGACAGGTACTTTCCGCTCGCGTGCAGGCACCCTAGGCTTTTTAGGCGTAGGTGGCATTTCCGGCACACGCGGCGGCGGACTAGGAGTACGAGCCTGTGGTGGCGTCTCAGGTGCATCGTCATGCTCCTGCTCCTGTCCCTTTGGTGGAAGATGTTGGGGAGGACGACGAGGCTCATTGTCGTCATCATCAGGGCCCGAAGGAATGGATGATTCACGGTCGGATGGGTCGTCCTCCGGCTCATCATCAAGCCTGGAGGTGCGTCGTCGCTTATTAGCGGGACATTTAGGGAACATTGTCTCATCGAACAATGCATGCGCCGACGTGAAGATCACGTTGTTGGGTGACCGCATAAATCTAAAGCCGTGACCTCCGGGTGCGACCCCGATGTAGACCATAAGCTCTGACTTAGGTGAGAGCTTGTTAGGTCTAACGGCAGGCGGTAAGTGCACATAGGCACCACACCCAAAGACGCGTAGGTGTTTGATCGATGGAGTTTCACTGTTCAATGCCTCATAGGGGGTTCGCCACTTCAAGCGGCGTAGAGGCGTGCGGTTATACACATGAACAGCATGCTCGATCGCGAATTCCCACCATGATTGAGGTAGACAGGCTTCGAGGCGCATGGCTTCAGCCTTGTCTGAGAGAGTCCGCATTAGGCGTTCAGCACGACCATTTTGTTGGGGCTGATGCGGAACACTCTGGAGGATCTCGATGCCTTTGTCCTTTAGCAAGTTATCGAATGCTTTGGACTTGTATTCTCCTCCACCATCTGACATCCACTTCTGCACTTTCGTCTTGAATTGATTCTCGACGTTGGCAAGGAAGTGTTTTGTTGCTGTGAGCGCAGCATCCTTAGAGCGCAGACACACAGCCCAAGCATGCGAAGTATGATCATCGAGAAACATGATCGCATACTTGTATTTGTGGTAGGAGTCGACGGGAAATGACTTCAGGTCCGAGTGAATGAGTTCAAACGGTCGAGAAGCCCGTCGAGTGGATGGAGGGAAAGAGCGCAGTGGCATCTTTCCTTCTGCACATCCGCGGCAGAGAGGTTCCTCCTTAGGAAACTCAATGGTAGGGAAATCAGCGACGTGTTCCCTTGCATGTCTCAGTACATCCTTGGAGGGATGTCCCAAGCGACGATGCATGGTCTGGTAATCAATGTTACAGACCGTCGGAAAGATTGACATCGCATCTCTGGCAGATAGCGATTCAACGACGAAAATTGTATCGTCGGGATGGCGAGGATGGAATGCCAGAAAAGGCTTTCCATTTGCCTCAAATATGCTGATTTTATCAGCGTTGCCGCTCACACACATTCCTTCCTGGAGGAATTCTCCCATAGAGAGAAGACGAATTGAAAGGTCAGGCATATAGTACACCGGCGCAATGCGCACTGTGGTGTGCTCTCCAGGATTGAGGGGGCAATTTAGCATTACAGTGCCAGAGCCCTTAGCAACGGCTACGCCATTGGCAGTACCAACAAGCATTTCTTTCTGGAGCGGTTCGTACTCAACGAAGTCGTCCAAGTCAAATGTGAAATGCGACGATGCTCCGGAGTCAAGCATCCAGATTAATGGCTCATTGTGGTTGGTCTTACTCTTGCCCTTACAGCGAGTGCATTCTGAATAAAGACGAGAATGACTGCATAGATTTCGAAGATTACAGACATTGGATCGCAAAGTAACTACCGCAGATCCTTCCACGCCGTTAGAGATCGCCGCTATGGAAAGCGCGTCAGCGTGTTGTCTGTAGGGCAGAGTAAGAGGTACTGACCGAACTTGTTTGTCGTACTGCTCATAAAGGCCAGCGGCCTGGGCTATGTCCATGTCAACGTCATCTTCCTCATTACCAAGAGAGATGACGGTCTCCGCGTCATCATCCCGCTCAGTCCAGTCGATGCGCTCAGCCAGAGTAAGGCGAGTTCGCTTCGACGAGTGACTGTCTGCGCTGTCCGTGTCCGAGGGAACCTCGACGATCCGGCTGGTACTTTCACCTTTGTCGGCTGCCTTAATGACACCCTCAAGAGTGCGAATGCGCTCAGGAGTAGGGGTGACATCAAGTTCGTGAGCAAGGTTGAAAGCACGCTTGAGAGTGGGGTACTTAGTCTCCCCCTCCGGACCATTGACACGAACCGGCTTGCGCAGAAGCGCACGCGGGTCGACAGTCGCAGTAGGACCGTCTGAGATGGTCGCGGTGGACGCAAGGTGAGCGTGATCATGGTCATTGTCAGAAGACTTCTGACCCTTACGCTTCCCTCGCCTGGCTTTACCCTTCTGCTGCTGCTGCGAGCTGCCATCACCATTCTGGCGACGCTGCTGCTGCTGCTGCTTGAAGGAAGGGTCTTTGCCCTTGCGCTTGATTGCGCTGAGCTTCTTGGCTTCTCCTCCACTGCCCTGTGATCTCTGCTGAGACCTCCCTGACGACTTCTGCTCCCACACGCGGATAACCGCCTGTCGGATCGAAGCCGGATCAACCTTCTTAACGTCGGTGTTCTGGGAGGTGAGCTGAACGACCATGTCGTATGCTCCAGGAAGCTTAGAGATCAGCAGCATCCCCTGAAAGAAAGAGGGGATCTTGCAGTCAAGGGTGGAGAGACGCTCGAAGCGGGCAAACATCTCTTCCATGGCAGGGCCAGGATGAGAGTTGATGGGAATGACGACGTTCATAGCAGCTTTGAACTCAGCAAAGACTGCAGCGACGCCTTGCTGGGAGTAGCGAGACTCCAGGTCATTCCACATCTCACCAGCAGTTGTCTTCGCTGCAAGACGCTCCAGGATCGAAGCATTCACGCGAAGGCTGATGTTGCCCATAGCGCGGTGGTTGTCACCTACCCACGTCTCGCGGTTCGCCGCCCCTTCCGCTGGGAGGGTCGACTCGATGACATACCACTGGCCTTGCGACATGAGGTAAGCCTTCATGCGCGAAGACCATTCGCGCCAGTTGCTGCCGTCAAGGACGGGGACAAGCGTGGTGAGCGAGTTGGACATGTTGTTGATCTGGGAGTCTGTAGAGACAGAATGTCAGCATTCGTTCATGCGCACACAAGGCAGCCGTAAGGGCGCCAAGGGCAGCAATGCTGAACACTCCCTAGGCTCTAGCGGCATAGGTGCAGCCAGCATGGCGCACACTAAGAGCCGCGACGTCAAGCCCCTTCAGGGCGACGTCCAGGTATGCTGGGAGCTCATAGATCACAGCCTTGCCAGGCGCAGATCTAGGCTTCAACCAGCTGAGCTGGGAGCATCAGGATCGCAGCCAGCATGGGCGCAGATCCGAGCATCAACCAGGGCTCATAACCTGTTGAGCAGGGCTTGTTACGCAGTGGAAAGCCCCTCAGCTCACTTACCTGTAGAGCTTTGGATAGAGGCGCACTTAGGGATTGCTGGTTAAGAGCGACTTGTAGATCTGCTCCTACAGAGCAGTCTTATATACTACTGTACATGGCCTATGATGTAATACTGTATAGTACTTGAGCCGCAGTGTCTAGTACTTTCCACAGTATCCGGAACTTTCTCCAAGAGTCCGGTAGCCTCGTGTCAGTAGACGCTTACTACGCTGCTATTAGTCAGCAGCCTAGTTCAACAGGCGTCGGCAAACCACTGGGCCTTGATGACAGTGGTCACAATCATATTGTGCGCGAAGCCTTGCTTGAGCTCAACATCCTAGCAGAGGGTTACTGCGGTGAGCACAAGATAGACATGGACCCGCTCACGGACTTTGTAATGGAAGCGGGGCTCAGGGTCAGGAGCATCCCTGTCCAAGAGGAAGGTATACCGAGCAATGTTCTTCGCTTTCGACCTTTCACTTCCATCGGATAAGAGTCCGTATGTTGGTGCGATGAGTGGCCGGACCTTATCACGCAATCCACCACGAGCGTGAGAGACACGAGCAGTAATCTGAAGGTATACAAAGGTTCAAAATCCAGAGGAATCTCAGAGACAAGGGAAGAGTGCTTACAATCTTCTCAATGCGATCACAGAGGGTGTAGTGAAGCTGAGCACCTCTGCAGACATCCATCCAGACGCGGGATGCCCAAAGGACCGGTGTGCCCACCTCGGGAAATGGCTGCTCTGTAGCCAAGAGCACCTCATATTGATGACATGCATGATTGATGAGCTTACGCACATGGGGCTCATAATCGCCTGCCTTAGGTTTACCAGAAGGTGTCTTCCCATCCCTGAATGGTGCTATACAGGCAGATGCGCTGAAAGTATTGAGAGAACCTGCTCGCGAGTCACCTAAAGGCAATAGAATAGCCGTCCGTTGATGGTCAGATGTTAGCGCAACCACACAGTATGGTGCTGAGGGAGCAGGGGATGACGTACAGTGGGAGGAGGTCAAAGACTCCGATGTCATGTGGGAGGCAGCCAAGGACGTTGCACGAAAAGTCTCGAGAGATGTCAAGGAAGATGCGGTACATGATTGAGAAGCGTCGTGAGGCAGCTGAGAACACCCCTGCTCAGACTCCTCAGGAGGAACATTGCGCCTATAGTGTGACAGCGGTGACGCACTCCGACGGGAGTATGAGCGACTACGATACCGTCGCTGGTCCCGTGAGTGACTATGATGAGTCTGTCGGTCCGGTGAGGGACCACGATGAGTCTGCCGGTTCTGTGAATGACTACTATGACGTGGCTGATCTCGTGAGAGACTACGCGAGGTGGGAGGAGATAACGAGCGCAACGGATGAGACCCAGAAGATCGTGAGTGACTACGATGGGCGGGAGGTGATGATGAGCGTATTGGATGAGATCCAGAAGACTGTGAGTGGCCATGAACATGGAGTGGGGTACATGAGCGACTACGTCCGCGTGATGCTGCAGAAGAAGGGTGAGGATGATCTGGCATGCCCAGAACACCTGCAGAGGACGCTACAGATCGCTGGGGAGCTGATGTGGCCGTCGAGGCTACTTTTGGTAGCGACAGGTAGGTGATATGGGTGTTAGCATTATGATCTATAACTATAGTGCCTTAAGCTTCTTACATTCACGTCGCAGCTGTAGGCGTTTCCCAGCTGTTGTCGGAGCATTATATATTCCCCGGGACTCGAACTGAAAGTGCAGTTTGCATTAGTGTATGAGTAGGCGGCCACAATGGATACATATAGCAAAAATACATACTGCAGACTTGTTCTGGCGTTGTAGCACAACATCGGGGTCTTCTTCCTCGCTCTCTACATCAGGTGAGGACTCTTCATCATGTCCTTGCCCTGTGTCGAAAGGAAATTAGCGTCGATGTTAGTTCATACTAAGCTCAATCAGCGAGCTAGGGGTTAGTACTCACCGTCATCAAGTTGCTTTGCCGCCTTCTTGAGTGTCTTAAGTTTCAGCATAAGGTCCTTGACTTCCTTGTCCATGGTAGTACGTCTATTATCAACTACAGATATACCTGACGATTAGCACCAGCCTTCAGAGCAAGCAATGAAACAACAGACGCATCTGGGCTTGCTTCTCGGTCGGACGACGGCGTCGAGTGGCCCGATGATGAAGTTCTTCAGCCTGTGCATCAGAGGCATCATTACTGTCCTCTGCAGCCTCCTGGTGGCTCGCCTTCTTTCGCTTGGGCATAATACAGTGATAGATGTGGAGGTTAGAGTGCAAGAGCAAGAGTGAGATGTCGCACTTTGAAAAGAGGCCTGTGAAAGTGATCGACCTGTTTATGCGAACGTGACCTGCGAGGATATGATTGGTTAATCCAACAATGGGCTTTGCACTCGACGGACTCACCGAGACCGCACTGAGACTCACACTTTCAGATCCCCCATCGCTAACATTGGACTCCGTGACATGGACGCCCCATCTCTTCCTCTGAATACCTGTCCCCACTGCTACAAGACCCTCAGTACCACACAAGGGGTCGCTGCACATATAAGCAACCAGCCCGACTGTCGGCGTGCATCTCTTACCGCTAGGGAAATGCAAAGGCAAGCAGCCGCTGCTCTTGGCCCAATCCTCACAAGGACGAGCAACTGTGGAAGCACTGAACCACTCACAGCCTATACATCACCCTGGAACGATGCTGCGGAGGTAGAACACAACATTGAGATGGTCGATCCCATGCTGCGGGAAGGGAATAATGATGAGACCCACCTAGGGTTGAACGGCATTCCAGTAAATCAACCACGCTCAAGTGACCAACTGACCAGGCACACGGTCACAATAGAAGACGTACCAGAGTGCGAAGAAGGTGGCCTCCCTCGAAAGGCCTGGGTCGAAGACTTTCCTTCTTCAGCAGGGGAGCCAGTTGGTACTGCTGAAACGACGTTTGAGCGCCTTCGCCGAGAGAAGGAGGAGGTAGGAGACTCACCGTGGGCTCCATTCGAAGACGAAGAAGAGTGGCAACTAGCGCATTGGCTCGTGACCTCTGGTCTGACACAGACGAACATCGAGAAGTACCTGAAGTTAAACATTGTCAGTGCTCACCGCTGCTTGACATATCAGACTAAAAGTGCACTCACCTGTGTCTCTGTTGTAGACACGCCAGCGGACAAAACCGTCGTTCGAGAGCAACTACATGTTCTACAAGAAGGTAGATGCTCTGCCCAGCAGCCAAGCAAGCTGGACGGTTGAGGTCTTGGAGGCGGTAGGAGACATCCTGGGGGAAGATAGTTGTCAGAAGAAGGAGAAGGTTGAACTGTGGAAACGCGACCCAGTGGAATGCGTACGTGAGCTGATGGGCAACCCAGCCTTCCGTGATTCAATCAGATATGCACCCGAACACCAGTACGCTGATGAAGAGGGGACGCAGCGCATTTATGGAAACATGTGGACAGCTAATTGGTGGTGGGAAGTCCAGGTGAGTTGCAGTGAAGTGGGCATGAGGCGATGAGATAGCTTACTCGAATGTGGCATGGTTTCCATGTCAGGGCCACCTACCTGCTGGGGCAACTGTCACTCCTGTTATCCTCGCATCTGACAAGACTACACTCTCCCGAATGAGTGGAGATAAGTCAGCTTGGCCGGTCTACTTGACGATAGGCAACATAGACAAAGCTCACCGTCGAAAGCCCTCAGCACACGCAACTGTCCTATTAGGCTATCTCCCAGTGGCGAAGCTTGAATGCTTCTCTGAGAAGCGCCGTGCCCTTGAGGGTTATCGCCTGTTCCATCTCTGTATGCGCAAACTACTCGAGCCGCTCATTACCGCTGGGAAAGACGGCGTCCTGATGACTTGTCCTGATGGGAAAGTGCGTCGGGTCTATCCCATCCTTGCTGCATATATCGCCGATCATCCAGAGCAGTGCCTCGTGGCTGCTTGCAAAGAGAACCATTGCCCCAAGTGTCTCGTTCCCCCAGACAAACGAGGAGAGCCTGTCTTCTCATGCCTCAGGGATCCTACACGTATCACGGACGTGCTGAAGAAGTCGGCAGATAGAGAGAAGCCATCAGAGTTCGTGGAGTGGGGACTTCGTGCTGTCCATCCATTCTGGGCCGACTTACCTCACAGCAACATATTCTCTGCGCTCACGCCAGATATTCTCCATCAACTCCACAAGGGTGTATTCAAGGACCACCTTGTTAGCTGGACTACGAAGGCCATTGACGGTGGTGCGGACGAAATCGACCGGCGCTTCAAGGCGATGCTGAAGCACTCGGATCTTCGCCACTTCAAGAATGGCATCTCGCTTGTGTCCCAATGGACCGGAACTGAGTACAAGAACATGGAGAAGGTGTTTCTGGGAGTTGTCGCAGGTGCTGCAGATGAACGCGTCACTCGGGCGGTCCGTGCCGTCTTAGATTTCATCTACCTCGCTCATTTCGAAACCCACACTGACGACTCACTGAAGAGCCTACACGAAACCTGGCGCGACTTCCACACCTACAAAACGGTCTTCGTAGACCTCGAGATTCGTGAACACTTCAATTTCCCGAAAGGCCACTCTATGGAGCACTACGAGTTGTCCATCCGATCTCTCGGCACGGCTGATGGCTATAGCACCGAACACCCGGAGCGCCTTCACATCGACTTTGCAAAGCTTGCGTACGGAGCGAGTAACAAACAATCAACCTATATTCAGCAAATGACTCGATGGCTCGAGCGCCAAGAAGCCGTGCACCGGTTCTCATGCTACCTTGCGTGGGCAGTGACGGACACGGATGAACGCAACTCAGCCTCATCTCCCGATCATGAGCCTCAGCCCGATCCCCCTCCCCATGACTGCCTTCAACCTTCATCGCAGGGCACGCCATGTCAATCTGCAGGCCCATCTTCCGCTCGTGAGCAGCCCTCTACAGTCACTTCCCTACTAAGGCTAACGTCAACAGTCCCTTCAAACTGCACCCCGAGCTCATTATTGAACTCTCCTGGCACCAGCACTACCCCTTCAAGTTTGCCACCTCTAACGTCCGCGTACAACCGGACCGGGCCTATCAGCGCACTCCCATCTTCGAGCTTAGGGCCTGCAGACTCCACTGTGGACTCTGAGTCTCTCGAGGGCACGTGGAGGGATGGCTTCCAACTGGCGAAAGTCCCTGCCTACCCCTCCCTGACGGTTGCTCAGGTCGAGGCCGACTTCGGAGCAGTCCACTTCAAGACCGCTGTCGCTGATCATCTCCAACGGCTTATGAGCGGTAACTCGAGGCTTCTCAGCCTTGTTTCCACACGACTACATGATTTAACTCGCATCTCCGCCTACAAGCAGGCAAAGGTTCGACTCCCTGTCATCCGGCAAGTCTCAGCAACTGCGCCAATCGACATTATTCATGCATCTCCATCCCGCACAGGCCCACATCATCTTCGCAGTATGATTCCGGCGCACATGTCTACTGTGCTCGCACGGGACCCCGGCCATACTGCACCCCATCATCCCTTTGATGTAATGCGCCCATTAGCAGGTATGCTGTTATATTTTGTGACATGGAACCTAGTACATGATGTACTATGCTCACTCGCTGTTCTTATCTGGCAGGACTACGCGTGGCTCGGGTGCGAGTTATTTTCAATCTCCCTACCATGTACGATGCTCGTGCGCTTGGTGCTAGAGGCCCTCTTGCATATGTCGAGTGGTTCACGCCTTTCCAGGTACTAGACAACGTTACAGGCATGTATATAGTATCTCCTTCCACCCGCAGACGCCAACGTTACGCCTCTGTGATTCCTCTTTCAGACATCATACGTACCTGTCATCTGATACCGTGCTGGGGGAGACAGATAGAGCGCCGAGTAGTAGTCGGTGACGTCTTGGATAATCACACATCTAAGTTCTTTGTTAATCCTTACCTCAGACATCACGACTTCATCTTGTTACGACTACTCTCGAATACATAATTTTGTGTGGGGCTACAGTGGCTATGTTGCCCGACAGAGTCCCGCGTGCGGCGACATCGACTACCCGAAGCTATGTAGGACCCCCTTGAGCGACATCAGTTTGGGTTTTTCCTGATGTTGTTGTCGAGGATGCGGAGCGGAAAGGCCCCCAGATGCGGCTAGTACGCGTGACTCCGGAGGCGTAAACTGTCGATCTCACGGACATATCCATTGCATAACAGATTTGCATGTATCTGACATTATCCGCGCCGCGCTCACCGAGAGGATACAGCAACTTCATGCTTCCGTCTGAGTGTGCGTGAAACGGGGCTGAACGATCACGTGGTCGTGGGAGCGAATTCTTGACGCGTCGATGCGAAAGCGGCGTTTCGTCTGCCCTCGCAAGCTCCAACTTTCTATTGACAGGCTCCGCTCTCCACTGACGGTCTCTGCGTAAGTTGCTTGTAGTGCTTATCATCACAGGTCCATACTTAGCAACGCAAGTCTGTTCCACGACCACTGTACGCTCATCACTACCCGCCTGACGTTCACATAGCGCATGAGATGCGGTTCAGCGGAAGTTCGAATGCCATTGATTATAGTTCTCTCATTCCTGGCAGTATACTAACGGTAAAGCTTCTACGAAGCTCAACGGGAGGTTGCGATGGTCCTCAAACAGAACGCAGGAATGCTGAACTGGTCCATTAGTCCAGTAGTTCTGGGCCTGATCATAAGCCTTAATCTTGCATGACCGCAATGATAGACATGTGAGTGGCTGCAGGCAGGCGTCTCGAGGCAACGTCCACACATGTACCGTGGCCAAGATCACTTTTCAAAGTACTCTTTCAGGATTGGGACTGCCTTCACGCCAACAACACCTGCCGTTGCCAGTGCTGTCCAGCCAAGATGCGCTGGCCACGCCCCAGCCCCAGATACCCCCATCTGGCCCACAGCGACCGCGGTGACGTCGTAGAGAAGGATTAATCCAAAAGCGGCTTTGAAAATGGCCGCTGCGAGAGGGAGAAGGCTGAGGTCGCCACTTGGACCAGAGTTCAAGGGGGTGCACGATGCCACCGTTTCTCGAGATCTCGTAAAGAGATACTGGGGACCGGAATTGTTCACTAACCAGAGCTACGCCTCCGTTGTCTATGAAGTCAAGTACACCGATTTTGGCAAATATCTTCGCGACGGAGTGAGTGAAACGCACCAATGACGAGCTATCGGGAGTTAAGGGGGTAGCGCAGCGACTGCAAGGAGCTGAGCGAATGTGTTGATAGTCGCGAGAACTTATGACGCCTTGGAAGGCAAGACTCTCATCTTCCAGCAGCACGGCGATGGGCGCATTCGCGGTTATGCATGGCACCGCGACGCGCTCGATTGGGCCCTTCCGCGCGATCCCATACAGGCAAAGAAGGTTCTCCTTGGGATTTACGAGGGTTGGGCCCCTTGGATGCGCAAGCTCATCGAGATCCCAGACGAGCAAGCGATCTACCAACGGCCCCTGTTCTATCTACCGGTCGGTCATCGCTGGGAGCATAAGCCTGGCGTAACAGTCATCGGAGATGCCGCGCACCTGATGGGTCTCTTCGCAGGTGCTGGTGCCAATATCGCGATGCTCGACGGACTTGAGCTCGGACTCGTCCTCGCGGATGTGATAGACCAAGGACTGGACGTCAAGGAGAGAGAGGCCGCGATCGCGGCGATTGAGGAAGGGACATGCGGCCGTGCAGAGAAGTTTGCTGCTTTGACGATGAGGAACTTCGAGCTGGCGACGAGTGACGATGCTCCTCGGTCGTTCGTTCCCGCGTTCACACAATCTTCAAACTGAGGCTTAGAAGCGCTAGAGGGGTGCCAATTGCATGTAGCAGTAATATCTCAGAGATACCTTGTATGTTGTGCCTGCGTAATGTCTCGCCTTGTGCAAAAGCACGCTCTCTGCTCGTGGAAACACGTACTCCAAGCGTCTGCGAGTATCCCAGTATGGAGCCGTTGGAGAGCCTGTACCTAGTGACAAATGTATCGAACTCGCCCTCCATCGTAGAGTCTCTGCAGAAGGTCAAATAAAGGTCGGATGAACCGGCACCGCCTCCGTGGCAACAGCAGGGAGGTGGAGGTAGGTGAGGTGAGAGGCTTACGCAACTTGGGCGGGAAACGTCCGAACGTGGGCCGAGTCATTGGCGTATGTACGGCCACCGCTGCTGGTACCAGTTAGCGTCACGGCATCTGGTGTTGTCTCCCTCAACCGACTTGTTTCACGAGCACTCCGGAGTCCGCAGAGGTGAGCCACTCGTACTCGTATTCGCGCCCGTTGTCAAGTTTCCCAAGTCTTCAGACCTGCCTGACCAGCCGGTTTCTAGGGTAGCCTTCCATCACGAACTCACAGCAGAACTACGCACACCTCCCCACGGGGCGTATGTGGTACTGTCAGTAGAAATCCTCTTGTTCAAGTTGTCGAAAGCGCGCACTGGCAGCGCCCTAGTCCTTAGGCTACAAATGATCGGCTGTGTAAGGATGGTGACGAGGAAAGCGGTACCGGCGAGGGCCGCAGTGCGGTGCCGTGATGGCTCTAGTGGTCCAGTATACTTGATCACACCAAGTCGCGTCCCCTTCGCTCACGCTGCGGACCGTATCGGTACCTCTGTTGAGGGTAGACCGTGTACGTTGACTAATAAGTCTTAACAGGTAGATACTGAGTTGCAAGATGGATCTGTCGGACGTGTTGCCGGGTCTGAAGCTCCGTAGTAGCAGAATCCAATGCGTCATCTCGCCGGCAGGAATCGTTGGCGTAAGATACATGCCATAGGCCATATCTTCCTTCCACTGCGCCGTTCACCAGTTCCGCGTAGGGCTCACGACTTCCTCCGGCACCGAAGATTGACTGCGCGTCTTGCCGGCTACACTGGCAGCCTCAACCTTGAATCGATCATGAAGCTGCCTCAAAAGCGGCGTGTATTGCGATCATCCTTAACCAAATACACTGTCGCGCCACTTCACTCCGCACACTCTAGTAATCTCGATCTCAGCCATGTCCAGCGCGTCTTCCACATATCAGCCGCGCATTGCGATTGTCGGAGGCGGTCCCAGCGGCCTTGTTCTCCTCGTCACCCTCTTGAAACGTGGTATTCCTGCAACTCTGTACGAACGCGACACGGACAGCAATGGTCGGGCACGCCTTGGGGGATGCTCGACCTCGATTGGGATAGTGGCCAGCGGGCTCTGCGCGAGAACGGGCTCGAGGACGAATTCAAGAGGCTCTCGCGCCGCGACGCTGAGGAGCTCAGACTTTGTGGCAAGGCCGGCATCCCGCTCGTCCACCACAAGGGCTCTGACCCCACCGAGGAGGACCTCAAGAACGCGCGCCCCGAGATCGACTGTCATGTCCTCCGCCAACTTTTTCTCGACTCCGTTCCTGCAGATTCCATCAAGTGGGGCCATGGTCTTGTTGAACTTACGGATTTGTGTACTGGCCATACCTGATCCGGATGTGCACTGTGGCGGTGACGCACCGCATGGTGGGCGGCAGAGCGCCGCATGGTGGCGGTGTAGCACCGCATGGACGTTCCTTCTCATATGCCTGATATGGTAGTTCTACGGACAGTTCTACGATACACCTGTACTTTAGCATCCGGACATCTTTGTAGTGCGTTCTACGCTGTTCCGGACTTGTCTGGATTTCTCTAGACTATGGTGCGATACTTACACCATCCTCGCACCATCGTCTTACTCAGCATACTGTAGAATCACATGCTCTCCTTTCTTTGCTTACTCATGCGTCCTCTGGACTTGTATATAAGGAGGACATTCTCTGCCCCAGCTCTTCAGTCTTCGCTCATTGACTGAAGAGTAAGTACTATGAGTTCTATGCGTACTTATGCAGATTACTTACCAAGTACTTGTAGTCATACTTGTGCGGCTTACAGGTACTTACATATGCAATATAGTCTTCGCTCATTGACTGAAGATCATACTTGTGCGGCTTACAGGACGCCTTCAAGGTTCAGACTTCATCAGGTTATGAGCCCTGCGCTCTAGCTAGTTGCTACTACAAGTCGACTCGATTGCGCGCGCCCTCTCTCTTTTTTGGTCGACCTCTCTCCCGGTTTGTGCACCTCCCACCTTCCTTTTCCCTATCTCTTGACTGTGCCCACCGACACTGCTGCCAGGGGGACGTTTCTGCGCTTGTGACGCAGCCCTGAGCGCTCTTACTATAGTTGTAGGTTGTACAGCCCTTTGTAGGGGGCTTTCAAGTATCCCTCGACCAGGCCTCGCACTTGCGACTGCCAGTCCTTGTAACTGGGGTCCTTAAGACCTTAGGACCGGAGGACAACCGTGTGGACCCTCCTTACTATAGTCTTTTAGTAGGATAGTGTTTCTTGGGCACAGTTGGCGACTTCTACCCAGATTTTCGGGTTACCCGGCTGCCTGGATCTCTGGTTCACCTGAACAGGTGTTCATTGTCTCGCGTTTTCCTGGTGCACAACCACTCGTCAATCATCGCGTTTTTCTGAACCGTTTTGGAGCCCACTACCGCGGAATCACTTGCTCCAGATTCTGAAGGAGAAGTCGACGCTGCTCTTGACTCATCCTCAGACTCTGAACCCTTCGATTGCACCGGCCTTCCTCATTTATACGACGTAGACGATTGTTGCGACCGACATCTCGGACCTGACGGTCTCTGGGCAGAGTGCGACGAATTTCCCTGTCCCAATCGTTACGATCAAGTCGGTGAACTCAGCAACGAGTGGGCCGCTGCTCCTAATCCCTCGCAAGTATTCGCACCGTCTTCAGAGGCTCTTCACCACTTTGAGCTGCCGTCTCCTGCTCCCTTTTCCCTAGACTTCTTTGACGACTTCGACGACTCTCCTCAATTTTATCTATTCGCGATGGGAGACATCAAATTGGACTCTGTTCCGATCCTGTCCTCGGCGAACCAGTACGCTGACTGGTCTGCCAAGATGAAGGGCTATCTCATGTTTATGAACTGCTGGACCGTTGTCGCTGGAACCTTCACTCGCCCTGCTGCCGCTGGAGACTCCCAAAAGGAGTGGGACAAACTCAATGCTCAGGCGTGTGGTTTGATGTACATGCGAACCTCGCCTACGTTCCACTACCTCTTGGAAACTCGGACTGTTGTCGCTGCCGATGGAACTACGACTACCCAGGCCGCTGTCCTTACCTCCTATGAGATGTGGGACGCTCTCAAGGCCAAATTTGGGAAGCCAAACAGCGCACACGTCTGGGGTCTCTTTGAGTCTCTGATCAGCGAAACCCGGATGAGCGACCAGCGTTCTCTCCAGGATCAGATGAGCCGTGTTATCACTCGCCTGCGGGAAATCTCTACCAACGGCATCACGCTCTCTGAGACCATCCAGGCCCTTATTCTCCTCTCCAAGATTCCGGAATCCTACCGTTCGATGATTTCTGCGCTTATGGCCACAACTGAACTCGAGAGGCTAACCGTCGACTTAATCCAGTCGAAGGCTCTGGCTGAAGAGTCTATGCGCAGAAACGGTCAGTCTGTTTCCCGGATCTCTAAGACCAAGCCCAAACTCTCGGGTCCCTGCAGCTTCTGTGGTGGTGAGGCGCATCACGAGTCTACCTGCTATAAGAAGCACCCGGAGTTGCGCCCAAGCGGGACTTTAAGGGCAAGGGAAAGGAGAAGAGAAAGGACAAGGACAAAGGGAAGGGAAAGGACATTATGGTTAACCATGCAAACGTTTTTGAGCCCGCTGCCAATGTACTTATAGACTCGTCGACTAACCTGCACGCTTCCTTCTATGATACGGCTGCTGCCGTCGGTGTGCGACGAACTCATTGGCTGATGGACTCGGGTGCATCTCAGCACATTACCTTCGATTTGGACGACTTTTCCGACTATAAGCCCTATGATACACCCGTTGTTTTCAGGACTGCTTCGTCAGAAGCCGGCAGTTCTGTTCAAGGGCTCGGAAAAGGTACTGTCAGTGCTGAGGTCAACCTCGATGGTATACAGTGGTCTATTAATCTTCCAAACGTCTGCTACGTGCCTCAGGCATCTACGCGACTCTTCTCCACTGGGACCATTGAGCGGCATGGTTATTTCCTCGTCCAAGGAGACAATAAAATGAGCATTTTCGACAAGCTGCCTGAGGGCGCTGTCAAACATGGCTCGACGATTAAAATCAAGGGTCAGAAGATCCTTGAGGGGCATTATAATCCGTCTAGTAATCTCTATGACTTAGTTCTAGAGATTCGCTCTGGCAAAGCGATCCACCTGACGACGAATTTTAAGACCTGGCACCGTCGTTTTGGTCATGCAGGCAAGGAGGCACTTCGCCACCTTCCCTCCAACGTCAAGGGTGTTGATCGCGTTGATCCCGCTGACATTGAACCCTGCGAAGGATGTGCCTTTGGCAAATCTCATCGTCTTCCATTTCCTCCATCGGAAAAGCGTGCGTCTGAGCCCTTAGAGCTTATCCATACCGACTTGGATGGGCCTATGCGCACTGCTTCAGTCGGAAGCGGTTATTTGTACTTCGCAAGCTTCATAGATGACTTCTCAGGTCTCGGCGTCGCGTACTACCTTAAGCGCAAGTCTGACGCTTTCAAAGCTTTTGACAGCTTTAAAGCTTGGGCTGAGACGCAGACCGGGAGGAAAATCAAGCGAGTACGCTCCGACCGAGGGGGGGAATACCTTTCGACAGAGTTCTCTGAGCACCTTAAGTCTTTCGGGATCGAACATCAGAAAACGTCGCCAGACTCGCCCCAACAGAATGGACGTGCTGAACGCTGGAACTGTACCATCGTCGAGAAGGCTATGTCTATGCTCCATCACGCTGGACTAAGCCACGGTTTCTGGCAACTCACCGTTGAAACAGCTGTTCATATTTATAATCGTCAGCCTATGCGACGTCTTAAATGGCGTTGCCCCATTACTGCATGGGATGGGACCATACCGGATGTGTCCTACTTCCGTGTCTTTGGCTGTAAAGCCTTTGTTCACGTGCAAAAGGCGAAGCGCGAAGGGAAACTCGACAAGAAGGCGGTCGAGATGATCTTCGTGGGGTATGAGCCAGGCACTAAGGGGTATAAATTCTGGAACCCGGCCACCCGCTCTATCGTCATATCCCGCGATGTGATATTTGACGAAGAGTCTTTCCCTGCACGTTCATTACCCGGCGAACGTCGTACTACCCCTGACGACAGTCCGTTCCCTGTGTACAGTGATCTGTCCGATGAAGTCTCGAATTCTGAGTTGGACGATCACCTACCCATTCCTGTTCCAGATCCTCTGCCTGCCGGAGAGCAAGAGGATCGACCTCCTTCTCCGCCTCTTGTTCCTCCTGAACCGCTTGCTGAAGCTGAACCTCCTCAGGAATTGCCGCCTCATCCTGCGGTCCCTCCACCTCGACCTGCCCATCGGCGTAACCGTCATGAGCCAGTGGGAGGTCCTAGCATTGCTCGTGATCGACCTCGTAGGGAGAACGTACCTCGTCCTGCTCGTTACCGTGAAGACAATATTTACGGTGATGAACCTCCTGTACAGGTTGATGCACGAGAACAGTTGGACGGAGGTCAGCAAGCTGAAGCCATTCTGTCATTCCTCGCTGCCTCGCAGTATAAGACGGGCTTACCTGAATCCCACCGGGAAGCCATGAAGTCTCCAGACGCGGCGAAATGGCATGCAGCGGAAAAAGCGGAATATGATTCGCTTATGGAGAACAAGACTTGGATCCTCGTACCTAGACCGAAAGACCGTCATGTCGTCGCTAATCGTTGGGTGTACGACAAGAAACACGATGGACGGTTTAAGGCTAGACTTGTGGCCAAGGGATTCACCCAAGTCTGGGGGCAGGATTACCACGAAACCTTCTCACCTGTGGTGCGTTTTGAGTCTATTCGTTATCTTCTCGCGCACGCTGCGCTTGAGGACTGGGACATACAGTCCATGGATGTCAAAACTGCGTTCCTGAATGGTGACTTAGAGGAGGAAATTTACATGGAACAACCGGAGGGATGGGTTGTACCTGGCAAGGAAGACTACGTCTGTCTTCTTCGCAAGGCTATCTACGGCCTGAAGCAGGCGTCGCGACAATGGAACGCGAAAATTCATAAGTCTCTCCTTGACCTGGGATTTAAACGGACGTACTCTGATGCCGGAGTCTACGTATATCGGCGACAAGGGGGGGATTCCGTTACGATTGTCGTACTCTATGTCGACGATCTACTTCTACTCGACGATAACTGGCGAGACATCAAACAAATCAAAGACGCCTTGAAGAAGCAGTATAAAATGATGGACTTGGGTGCTGTCCAACGCTTCCTTGGTCTTCGCATTACTCGTGATCGGACGACTCGGACGATCGACATAGACCAGGAAGAATATATCCAATCCGTCCTCGAACGCTTCGACATGGCTGACTGCAAGCCGGCTCGCACTCCTCTCCCTGCTGGTGCTGTCTTAGAAGCGTCTGAGCAGCCCGCTTCTGATGTTTTTCGTCAGCGCTACCAGAGCTTGATCGGCAGTCTTCTCTACGCAACTCTCGGTACGCGTCCTGACATCGACTATGCCGTCACGCGTCTGTCCAAATACAACGCCAACCCGTCGGAGATGCACTGGCACTACGTGAAGTACGTCCTACGCTATTTACAAGGGACAAAGCATTACCGCTTGCGCTACAACGGTGCTTCGAACGATGGTCTGTTATCTTATTCAGACTCCGACTGGGCTGAGGACCGCGACGACAGGCATTCAACCACGGGCTTTGTCTTCTTGATGGCAGGTGGTGCTATATCGTGGGCATCGAGGTGTCAGCCGACGATTTCGCTCTCCTCGACCGAAGCGGAATATAAGGCTGCCTCAGACACTTGTCGTCAGTTGATGTGGCTTCGTACCTTCGGCGATGAACTGGGAGATGATGTGACTCGTCCTACGCCTATGTGCTTGGACAATCAAAAGTCCATCTTCTTGGCAGTAAACCCGGTTATCGATCGTCGAACAAAACATATAGAAACTCGGTATCACTTCATTCGCGAGCAAGTCGAGCTCGGAAGTGTCGAGATTTTCTATATACCCACAAAGGACCAACTAGCTGATTCTTTGACAAAGAACGTTCCCTATAGCGTATTGGAACGCTTCACAAAGGGAGTTGGCTTAGTGTCCTCCACAGCTTGAACGAGTGGGAGTGTTGAACTTCCGGATTTGTGTACTGGCCATACCTGATCTGGATGTGCACTGTGGCGGTGACGCACCGCATGGTGGGCGGCAGAGCGCCGCATGGTGGCGGTGTAGCACCGCATGGACGTTCCTTCTCATATGCCTGATATGGTAGTTCTACGGACAGTTCTACGATACACCTGTACTTTAGCATCCGGACATCTTTGTAGTGCGTTCTACGCTGTTCCGGACTTGTCTGGATTTCTCTAGACTATGGTGCGATACTTACACCATCCTCGCACCATCGTCTTACTCAGCATACTGTAGAATCACATGCTCTCTTTTCTTTGCTTACTCATGCGTCCTCTGGACTTGTATATAAGGAGGACATTTGCTGCCCCAGCTCTTCAGTCTTCGCTCATTGACTGAAGATTAAGTACTATGACTTCTATGCGTACTTATGCAGATTACTTACCAAGTACTTGTAGTCATACTTGTGCGGCTTACAGGACGCCTTCAAGGTTCAGACTTATCAGGGGATTGGTAAGTAGCAGCCCGGTTGTTCCAAGGTCTGCGTGTGTTACCCAATTGGGTTCGTCTTCGCGTTGGAACGTGGAGAAAGAGACGCGGATATTGACATAGTAACTCTCAGTACCTACTGTAAGGGGGCGGCAGGATGGACGACACAGCTTCCGAGACCCCATCGTTAGCATCGAGAACCTCCCCAGGTGGTCCTCCCGCAAGACGAACCCCACCGTCGGTGGCATAGAGAGTCGCACGCTCTCTTGGAGCTTCTACACGAGTTTGCGCACGTCCTCGATCCCTAACGGACGAGCGTGCAAGGATCGTTTCGGAGGGTTTGGTGGAATCGGTACTGCGGAGAGCGGCCAGCAGCTGCGAACCTTGGAGTGCAGGCGGCGACGATCGTCCAGGTCGCCTGCAACAGGGGTCCTCAGGTAGTGGGACCTCATGTGCGTCACTACTAGGGCGCTGCGAGGTTGAGAAGGCTGTTGAACTAGGCTGCTGACTAATAGCAGCGTAGTAAGCGTCTACTGACACGAGGCTACCGGACTCTTGGAGAAAGTTCCGGATACTGTGGAAAGTACTAGACACTGCGGCTCAAGTACTATACAGTATTACATCATAGGCCATGTACAGTAGTATATAAGACTGCTCTGTAGGAGCAGATCTATAAGTCGCTCTTAACCAGCAATCCCTAAGTGCGCCTCTATTCAAAGCTCTACAGGTAAGTGAGCTGAGGGGCTTTCCACTGCGTAACAAGCCCTGCTCAACAGGTTATGAGCCCTGGTTGATGCTCGGATCTGCGCCCATGCTGGCTGCGATCCTGATGCTCCCAGCTCAGCTGGTTGAAGCCTAGATCTGCGCCTGGCAAGGCTGTGATCTATGAGCTCCCAGCATACCTGGACGTCGCCCTGAAGGGGCTTGACGTCGCGGCTCTTAGTGTGCGCCATGCTGGCTGCACCTATGCCGCTAGAGCCTAGGGAGTGTTCAGCATTGCTGCCCTTGGCGCCCTTACGGCTGCCTTGTGTGCGCATGGACGAATGCTGACATTCTGTCTCTACAGACTCCCAGATCAACAACATGTCCAACTCGCTCACCACGCTTGTCCCCGTCCTTGACGGCAGCAACTGGCGCGAATGGTCTTCGCGCATGAAGGCTTACCTCATGTCGCAAGGCCAGTGGTATGTCATCGAGTCGACCCTCCCAGCGGAAGGGGCGGCGAACCGCGAGACGTGGGTAGGTGACAACCACCGCGCTATGGGCAACATCAGCCTTCGCGTGAATGCTTCGATCCTGGAGCGTCTTGCAGCGAAGACAACTGCTGGTGAGATGTGGAATGACCTGGAGTCTCGCTACTCCCAGCAAGGCGTCGCTGCAGTCTTTGCTGAGTTCAAAGCTGCTATGAACGTCGTCATTCCCATCAACTCTCATCCTGGCCCTGCCATGGAAGAGATGTTTGCCCGCTTCGAGCGTCTCTCCACCCTTGACTGCAAGATCCCCTCTTTCTTTCAGGGGATGCTGCTGATCTCTAAGCTTCCTGGAGCATACGACATGGTCGTTCAGCTCACCTCCCAGAACACCGACGTTAAGAAGGTTGATCCGGCTTCGATCCGACAGGCGGTTATCCGCGTGTGGGAGCAGAAGTCGTCAGGGAGGTCTCAGCAGAGATCACAGGGCAGTGGAGGAGAAGCCAAGAAGCTCAGCGCAATCAAGCGCAAGGGCAAAGACCCTTCCTTCAAGCAGCAGCAGCAGCAGCGTCGCCAGAATGGTGATGGCAGCTCGCAGCAGCAGCAGAAGGGTAAAGCCAGGCGAGGGAAGCGTAAGGGTCAGAAGTCTTCTGACAATGACCATGATCACGCTCACCTTGCGTCCACCGCGACCATCTCAGACGGTCCTACTGCGACTGTCGACCCGCGTGCGCTTCTGCGCAAGCCGGTTCGTGTCAATGGTCCGGAGGGGGAGACTAAGTACCCCACTCTCAAGCGTGCTTTCAACCTTGCTCACGAACTTGATGTCACCCCTACTCCTGAGCGCATTCGCACTCTTGAAGGTGTCATTAAGGCAGCCGACAAAGGTGAAAGTACCAGCCGGATCGTCGAGGTTCCCTCAGACACGGACAGCGCAGACAGTCACTCGTCGAAGCGAACTCGCCTTACTCTGGCTGAGCGCATCGACTGGACTGAGCGGGATGATGACGCGGAAACCGTCATCTCTCTTGGCAATGAGGAAGATGACGTTGACATGGACATAGCCCAGGCCGCTGGCCTTTATGAGCAGTACGACAAACAAGTTCGGTCAGTACCTCTTACTCTGCCCTACAGACAACACGCTGACGCGCTTTCCATAGCGGCGATCTCTAACGGCGTGGAAGGATCTGCGGTAGTTACTTTGCGATCCAATGTCTGTAATCTTCGAAATCTATGCAGTCATTCTCGTCTTTATTCAGAATGTACTCGCTGTAAGGGCAAGAGTAAGATCAACCACAATGAGCCATTAATCTGGATGCTTGACTCCGGAGCATCGTCGCATTTCACATTTGACTTGGACGACTTCGTTGAGTACGAACCGCTCCAGAAAGAAATGCTTGTTGGTACTGCCAATGGCGTAGCCGTTGCTAAGGGCTCTGGCACTGTAATGCTAAATTGCCCCCTCAATCCTGGAGAGCACACCACAGTGCGCATTGCGCCGGTGTACTATATGCCTGATCTCTCAATTCGTCTTCTCTCTATGGGAGAATTCCTCCAGGAAGGAATGTGTGTGAGCGGCAACGCTGATAAAATCAGCATATTTGAGGCAAATGGAAAGCCTTTTCTGGCATTCCATCCTCGCCATCCCGACGATACAATTTTCGTCGTTGAATCGCTATCTGCCAGAGATGCGATGTCAATCTTTCCGACGGTCTGTAACATTGATTACCAGACCATGCATCGTCGCTTGGGACATCCCTCCAAGGATGTACTGAGACATGCAAGGGAACACGTCGCTGATTTCCCTACCATTGAGTTTCCTAAGGAGGAACCTCTCTGCCGCGGATGTGCAGAAGGGAAGATGCCACTGCGCTCTTTCCCTCCATCCACTCGACGGGCTTCTCGACCGTTTGAACTCATTCACTCGGACCTGAAGTCATTTCCCGTCGACTCCTACCACAAATACAAGTATGCGATCATGTTTCTCGATGATCATACTTCGCATGCTTGGGCTGTGTGTCTGCGCTCTAAGGATGCTGCGCTCACAGCAACAAAACACTTCCTTGCCAACGTCGAGAATCAATTCAAGACGAAAGTGCAGAAGTGGATGTCAGATGGTGGAGGAGAATACAAGTCCAAAGCATTCGATAACTTGCTGAAGGACAAAGGCATCGAGATCCTCCAGAGTGTTCCGCATCAGCCCCAACAAAATGGTCGTGCTGAACGCCTAATGCGGACTCTCTCAGACAAGGCTGAAGCCATGCGCCTCGAAGCCTGTCTACCTCAATCATGGTGGGAATTCGCGATTGAGCATGCTGTTCATGTGTATAACCGCACGCCTCTACGCCGCTTGAAGTGGCGAACCCCCTATGAGGCATTGAGCGGTGAAACTCCATCGATCAAACACCTACGCGTCTTTGGGTGTGGTGCCTATGTGCACTTACCGCCTGCCGTTCGACCTAACAAGCTCTCACCTAAGTCAGAGCTTATGGTCTACATCGGGGTCGCACCCGGAGGTCACGGCTTTAGATTTATGCGGTCACCCAACAACGTGATCTTCACGTCGGCGCATGCATTGTTCGATGAGACAATGTTCCCTAAATGTCCCGCTAATAAGCGACGACGCACCTCCAGGCTTGATGATGAGCCGGAGGACGACCCATCCGACCGTGAATCGCCCATTCCTTCGGGCCCTGATGATGACGACGATGAGCCTCGTCGTCCTCCCCAACATCTTCCACCAAAGGGACAGGAGCAGGAGCATGACGATGCACCTGAGACGCCACCACAGGCTCGTACTCCTAGTCCGCCGCCGCGTGTGCCGGAAATGCCACCTACGCCTAAAAAGCCTAGGGTGCCTGCACGCGAGCGGAAAGTACCTGTCCGCCCAGGCAACATATACGGAGAGTCTAAACATCCCGTACAACAATTCAAAGAGATAGAGAAGCAGGGGGAGTGGGAAAAAATAACTGGCCAGAAGCCGGGTCGCTCCCGTGCTCCTGTGCCGTCTCGGTCAGAACAAGTTCCCGGCAACAGTTCTGCACCATCCCCTCCGAGCGACATACCTGCTCCATCCGCCTCGGGTGATGTGTCTGGCAGCGCAAATAATGGAGGCTCGGGTCACTCTTCTGACGAAGTCGAAGATGCCCTGCGCGCCGGCAGTAAGACAGGATTGGCAAAACTGTGCCAGGAAGGGGGAGTAGCACTCATCAACTACCTGCTCATGAAAGCGGTACCACCAGTTGATGATCTGCCCGACACGTCCAACGTCCGAGAGTGGACGTACCGTGATATCACTCGCCTACCACCGGCTGAGCAAAAGGAATGGAAGGCCGCTTGCCAAGAGGAGTTAGAGGCACTCCGAAGGCGAAAGGTCTTTGAGTTGGTCGACCGCCCTAAGGGGCGTAAGGTCATAAAGAACCGATGGGTATTCGACGTCAAATCTGACGGTCGAAAGAAAGCCAGGCTTGTAGCCAAGGGTTTCTCCCAGGTCGAAGGTGTTGACTACGACCAGATCTTCTCACCAGTTGTTCGCTTTGAGACTGTGCGCCTCATCCTCGCACTCTCAGCACTCGAGAACTGGCACATAACTGGACTCGACGTCCGTAATGCTTACCTCTACGGGAAGCTAGAAGAGGAGATCTACATGGAGCAGCCTGAAGGCTTTGTAGCCAAAGGCCAAGAACGCAAAGTCCTACGACTTCTGCGTGCTCTTTATGGACTTAAGCAAGCAGGTCTTGCGTGGTGGCGCACCCTGAATGAGTCCATGAAGGAACTGGGCTTCAAACGCTTAGTTTCTGATGCTGGCCTGTTCATCTTTAGAGATAAGAACGGCCTACCAGTCATCGTCGTCGTGTACGTCGATGATGCCCTCTTTTGTGGACCGAACAAGGCACTCATCGAAAAGATGAAGGCCAAGTTCATGGAGAAGTGGGAATGCAGGGATCTTGGTGAACCCAAAGAATTCCTGCGTATGCGCATTCAGCGTAGCGGCAGCACGATCCGTATAGATCAGTGCGCGTACCTGGAGAAAGTGCTTCAGCGATGCGGCATGCAGAACGCGAAGTCTGCGCCTACTCCGCTGCCTGCGGGTTATCACCCCATGCCTAATACTGGCACAGCGGATTCCACTCTCCGTTCCAGGTTCCAGACCGTCATTGGGTCCTTGCTGTACATCATGCTTGGCACCCGACCAGACATTGCTTTTGCCGTCACCAAACTCTCACAGTTTGCTGCGAATCCTTCGCAAGAGCACCTGAACAAAGCGCTGTATATCTGTCGCTATCTCATTGGAACCAGATCTTACTCCCTGGTTTACAACGGTGCTTCTGGTCTCGGCATAAGTGCATGCACAGATTCGGATTGGGGTTCAGACCCATCCACTCGACGGTCACAAACTGGCTACTTCTTGAAGTTGGCCGGAGGGGTTTTCAGTTGGCAATCTCGTGCACAGAAGACTGTCGCACACTCGTCAACTGAAGCCGAGTATATGGCGATTAGCGATTGCTCACGCCAGGTGGTCTGGATCCGCAACCTTATGAGCGAGATCGGCTACCAACTCGGCCCTATTCCCATTGCAGGGGATAATCAGGGATCGCTCTTTATGGGCTCGAACCCTGTGACCGAAAGTCGGTCAAAGCACATCGACATTCGATACCATGCTATTCGCGAGTACATCGAGAATAAGCAGATTGAAGTATTCTTCGTCGATGGTAGCAACAACCCTGCTGACCTCTTCACTAAGAACCTGGGACACGTCAAGTTCATAAAGTTTAGAGGGGAACTCGGCCTTGAGTTCTATGACTCGGCCTGACTAGCTGCACTCAGCACCCATACGCTTGCGCACACTACTGTGATGCTTAGCGAGGGGGAGTGTTGAACTAGGCTGCTGACTAATAGCAGCGTAGTAAGCGTCTACTGACACGAGGCTACCGGACTCTTGGAGAAAGTTCCGGATACTGTGGAAAGTACTAGACACTGCGGCTCAAGTACTATACAGTATTACATCATAGGCCATGTACAGTAGTATATAAGACTGCTCTGTAGGAGCAGATCTATAAGTCGCTCTTAACCAGCAATCCCTAAGTGCGCCTCTATTCAAAGCTCTACAGGTAAGTGAGCTGAGGGGCTTTCCACTGCGTAACAAGCCCTGCTCAACAAAGGCAGGAGTCGAAACGACTCCTGAAGCAAGTGTTTCAACCCCTATTGAGCCCAAGCTCGCTCTCGCGCTGGTGGGGCTCGATGGTGTCGTCATGGCCACTGAGCGGCGCGGCAAGGGGAGGATGCCCGTCACTGGCTTCAACCGATGTCGGGCAGAGCCTTCCAACTTCTCCGAACTATTCCGGACCGATTCTGAACTAGAGCGCACGGGGGCACTCGATCTTGCGGAGGCAGCGGGTTCGGACTTCTCACAGTCTACATCTTATACAGCTGTCAAAGACATTCTTGAGCAAGGTGCACCGATAGGGACTGACCTGCTGCAGCTATACGGCGGCGCCGGTGCCAGAGGAATAGTAAGGATAAGATCAACAAGAGTGTAAGTATGCCGATCACGATTCCTACGATCCAACCCATATTCGTCGAGTGGGGATGGGATCGCTGTAGTGATGGTTGTGGCGACGCCTCTCCCGGGACGGTTGGATCGGGATCGAGTGCATTGTTTGTCGAAGAAGCCAGCGAGCTTGTGAAGGAGACAAATGAACCTAGGAGAGACGACCCGGCCGAGGCAACGGTGACGCTGGAAGCACCATCTATTGGGGATGCCTTTCCGTCAGATTGGACTGGGACGGGGGACGTTTGAGTAGGCGCATCAGAACTTGAACTGGCCGTGGGTCCGGCAACAGCAGTTGATGTCACCGCGCTCATGCCGGCAGGTGGAGAGGTCTGCCCAGCGATAGAGGCTACGGGACCCGACGCCGGCGAAGACGTAGAAGGTACCACAACAGGAGCAGAAGACGTCAAAGTACTGGAAGGTGGAATCGGAGAGGGAGATGTCGTAGACGTAGGCGGGTTAGTCGGCTGGGGCTGAGGATGAACGGCGGCGTGCAAACAACTGTTGTCGCTCCCCGCCTGAATGATGATTGGCCCAGTATCCACGGATGCGCCAGTGCTGTCGCCGACCTGGAAGCGTATCGAGGTGCCAGCAGCGACGTCCGCGGCCCACCGGACAGACCCCGAGCTTATGCCCCCGAACTGTTCGAGAGGTGATCCCGGCGTGTCGGCGGGCACAATTGAGAAGGTGAAGGGCGGCGTTCCTCCTCTCCAAGCAAAGGTGAAGGATTCGCACTGGACGGGCCCCCTGGGCGGGTCATCTACCTGGAGGGACGGGTTGGCCGATGTGCATGGCAGCACTAGCGCGAAGAAAACCATTCGAGCAACGGATCTCCTGCGCTCCCATCAGACAAAGTTGTCATGCAAGTGGATGAGGACGAACCAGTCGCGGTAGCACAGCACATCAAGCATATCGGCTGAGAGGCCAGCTCGTCTCTTTGGTTGTCTTCGGGTGCTGCGCCGTTCGCTGGGCAACTGGGAGATACTATAGAATGACATTCGGACTCATGTAAAGAATGAGGCGGCCACGGGCCGACAGTGAGTCTAGTGGAGGTGAGTAAAGCCGGGAGAGTAAGGAGAGGCTGTTCGACTCTTGGATGTCCTCGACACGAGTGTGAGATTGGAGAGAGACTTATAATGCCTACTCAATCCGAGGTCCGAGCTATTCGCCTCATTGTCCCTTCGAGAACAGGGAGGCATCATTGGAATGACAGCTTTCACACAGGCTCTTTTATGGGGTTGCGCTCTGAGTTGTTGTTTGGGCGTTGCCCCCCGTCAACGCAGCGACACGATCACCCATATACTGGACGACTACGAGGAGCAAGGCGTTGTCTATGCATCGATCGCAGGTTTCATAGTACGGCCGTAGAAGGTACGTAGAGTGTTGCACTGTCATTGTGGTTTCCTAATGAGAATACAAAGGTCAGCACCCGATATGCCATCGCCAGACGATGTGTACAAGTGATTAGCGAAAACCCTATTGTTGTTTTTTTATCCCAAGCGCAAGACGGAGAAGTGATGTGCGCAAGTCTGCATCATTCTCGAATCTCATGAAGAGCCTTTTCCGAGGGGGCTGACCGGCGGGTCATCTTGGGGCATGCAGCAGCGTCCCGAGCCTCTTGGTAGCCGCCCATGAGATAGAGGGCACTGGACGCGCGCTCTCGAGTAGCTGACGACTGGACAGCCGAGGAGACCGGGGGAGAAGCCTCGATGGAGGCACAAGTATGGCCACTGGGCGGAAGATGAGACTGTAGCAGTAAAGCTGTTTCCCGGGTTAACGATACCACAGATTGACAGATGGGTCCGAATACAAAAGTTGCCAATTCGAGATCTCAACTCGGAACATTCGACAAGGCCACCACAAGCGCTGAACGCATCCAAGTGCAGCATACACAGGAGGCCCGTATGATCTGACAAGACGGCACGCCGCATCAGACAGGCATCCCACGCGGCCGGCGTCGCACCCAGAGCTGTACAGGGGAGTGGAATACTGCCGGGTCATTCCCCGGACGCTGCGCTCTGGCTATACTGCGCATACGAGGGCGGCATCGTCGAGCTCTCGCTCACCACCCTCAGCACGTCGCCGAACTCCGCAGGTATCCAAGTCTGCGCGTTTCGGTCTCCCAGGCGGCCGCCGGCGATCCGCATCCCTCCATCGCGCGAACGGCGAAGCACGCGGAAGTAGAGCGACCGGTGCGAACTCGAGCCAGAAGTCGCGCTGGTGCGGTAGCGGCAGACGAGGCGTAAGCCGTGCTTGACATCGCGCAGGGCGACATTGTGGACGAGAGTGCCGGGTCGCGGTACCGCGTGGAAGAGAGCGATAGCCCGCGTGCGAGCCATGCGGCGCGAGATTGAAGGATCCTGCGCGTACGTCGACTGCTTGGCTGGAGGGATGTGCCGTCTCTGGTACATTGGGAACGCTCGCTGGGCCTCCGCCAGGCAGGACATGGACAGGTTACGCGGGAATCGCCTGAAGGAGATCATGTCACCGGGTCTCAATAGAGCGGACGATGGTCTTTCTGCACTGGCAGAGAGCTCGCTATACGGAACAGGATAAGGCGAATCTTCGTGCGCACGGAAAAGCTCTAGTTCCTTCCGGGCAGGGGAATCCGCGGGTCCACTCTGCGGCCGGAGCTCCGAAGGTGGGACTGAGGAAGGGTAGCCATGACTTCGGCCCCCGGGGCACTCACTGGCGCGTACTGGGTCGTGGGTAGCGGGAGCATACCGCTCTCTGCCATTGCGGCGGGAGTGCTCGCTGGCAGATCCCCGACCAAGTACGCAGATGGACGTGGAGACTGGCCAGCTGTCATAGTCAGGCGTTGCGAGGGTGATAAACAAACGTCGTGAATGATGGTAGGATGGAACTCGCATACCGGAGGGCGTGGCAGCCAGGGATTGCAAAGTTCGCACCTTCGCCTGTGCCCGCATGCGGAGCCACCACACTGCAGAGAGGAATAAGGTGACGTCGCCCAGCACGCCCACGACTATTCCTGCGATCATCCCTGCGTGCGAAGACAGATTAGAGGTAGCTGTTAGGGACGCAACTGTACTAGTATGGCTCAACACACCGCTGGAAGCCGATGTGTGGTTGGTGCTCCTAGATAGCGGGATCCCGCCAGGACTATTAGAAGACGTGGAGACACACTGGGCGACGTGGTGTTTCCGATTGCGGTATTCCACGCCGGGCTCTGCGAGGTGAGCTTAGCGTCGCCTCCGTCGCTCGTCTGCGACGGAGGAGAATCTGACAGTATTAGGGACGGATTCGTAGAAGCAATGGTTGACTCTGAATTCAGGGAAAGGCTCGATGTGGAACTCGTGCCGCCGGTCTTGGGGTCCCCACCCGGCGACGCCGTGGTGGCGAAGATGTAATCCATATAGTCCAACCAAAAGACCTTACCCGTATGCGTCACCGTGATCCTGTGCTGGGTGGGCGAGAGCGAGGTATAAATCAGATCCTTGTACGAGATAGCTGGTACGAGGTTGTCCGTCGTCCAGAAATCGGGCGGGCCGCCGTCAATGGAGAAGGACGCATTGGAGAGGTACGTCCCCACTGGTCGTCGAGTCACGAGAACTTCTATTTGTCTCCCTTTGAACGCATGATCTACGGAGGTCAAGGGGGTCAGGCAAGTATAGATGCTCCTACCAATGAAGTCGAAGAACACACTGGCTCCGCACTGGTTCGTCCACTTACCGTGATGTCCGAAGGAGTTAGGATCATCGTCAGGAAGCCATGGCCCAGTATAGAACATCCCAGGATTGGTATCATCCGCATCCTGTACCTCTATGATTCTACATGCACCCGCCAACAGTAAAGTAAAAGCCCAGTACCATAGCAATACAGGAGACGACAGAGAATAGGGGCCGCCAAAAGGTATGAACAAGATGGAGAGCAAGGACGAGAGGCGGCGAACCCACGATGGGCGACGCACAACTGACTAGGACATCAAAGCGGGGTTTAGGACAGCTGTTCATGTTCCTGGCGTGATGCCATAACGCTCCATGAAGGCCGTTTCGCCATGAGAGAATCTGCAGGATCAGGGAAGATCGCCGACTCAGGCATAGTGTACTTCGTAGGTCAAGGTTGTGGCACGCGCGGTCAAGAGACACAGGGAAGGATAGAACTCTGAACGTGCAGGAGAGAGACCCACGAGAAGCAAATGCAGTTAGCAGGAGCGTCGCGCAAAGTTCGAACTGGCAGAACGATATCGAGATACTACCGCCCCGAGATGCGCGTGCCATGATCAGATGTCAGCTCGACCGACTTCTCGTACCATGTCATCGCTAGTGCATCAGGCCGTGCGTGCATGTGCAATCGGTTAGAGCTAGAGATTGCTCTCGGATAGCCTTAGCCTAGCAATCTGGCAGCAATGCTGATGCGAAGTTCTGAGTGGAGGCTAAACGGCGGATAGATCAGATGTCCATGCATCTCAGCGACCGAACATTTCTGTGAAGCTCTCCAAGCTGTGCACGTCCTGCTGGGTTGATATGAGCAAAGCATACTGTTGTTTCTCAACTGACTGATTGGATAGCAGGCTGCCCAGAGTTCGAAGAGATGACTGCCAAGGCGAGGAAAGGATGCTGAGTGAGACCCACCCGCAAAGCCGTGCATATGAATCAGCAAGTGGACAGAGTTCACCATACTCGCATGGACTACGTAAGCCAGTCGAAGGACAGCAACACTGAACAGATAGCGACGAGATGGAGCCACGGCGATCACAAGGCCAGATTGGGAGGACAATGCACCAAGAGTGTAAGCCATGACAAATACAGCTGACCAGATTCTATAGCCGCTGCACCCTCGAGCATGTTCCAAGCAGAGGAGGTGCTCTCAGACCGAAAGCACGACGCGTCGACGGAGGCACAAAGATCCAATGAGCGTTGGAAGCAGCGAAGACCTGAGGTCCGTCCATCGAACATCGAGCTGTGGTAAGGACGCACCTGTTTCCTTCGCCATTTCTCAAGGAGGTTTGCTCCAACCTCAGTTGACTCCGAAATGTACCTACGTTCTGCATATACATCGCCGTGAGTCCGACAGCCGCAATAACACCCAGCTGACGCCAAAGAGTGTCTCCTTTATGGGAGCATACAGTGGTACAACTCACCCTTGATGCGACTTACCCTTTTCCAAGACAAGGCATGCGCCAAGGGAGATAGAAAAGATGGGAAGCGAGTTAGGGTGAGTTTCGCCAGCGTTACCTCGGCCATGTATCTTGAGTCGGGAGAGAAGAACTCGTAACTGGTGAGATGTGGAAAGCCGTCTCGCAAGCTGAATGCACCAGAGAGCATGTCTGTCGAGCAACTTCGGGAAGGTCGAGGGTCTATGGTCGGGAAAGGCGAGATAACACGCCATCTCGCGTGGTCTCTCTCTCAGATGACCAAGACCTGGGTTTGGGAGGAACCGCCCTTGTTGGAGTTCGCTCTCTGGCTACCTGGGCCTGGCCTTGGCTCCAGCAGCCTCAAATGCGAGCCATCAAAGCATGGAGGCGGCGAAGGACGTAGCTGCTCATCGTGGTGCACGACAAGGACGATGTCCAAGGCGACGGTCGGGAAGAGCGCCGGCGGGAGCACGTGATATGATGTATGGGATTACATCATTATCTGCGATGAGAGGCGATAGATAAATACGACGCGACCAGACGCAGACTCGGTCTCTCTCACATCCTCCTCCTGACAATCATCCTCCTCTGTTCACCATGGCTCACGTTCTCCCCGACCTTCCCTACTCCTACGATGCTCTCGAGCCTTACATCTCGAAGCAGATCATGGAGCTTCACCACAAGAAGCACCACCAGACCTACGTGAACGCCCTCAACGCCGCCGAGCAGGCCTATGCCAAGGCCTCTACTCCCAAGGAGCGTATCGCCCTTCAGGCCGCGCTTAAGTTTAACGGCGGTGGTGAGTATTTGACGCGTCCTTATGCGCGATAAGCCGCGATCGGACTCATCACTCTGTCGCGCAGGTCACATCAACCACTCGCTCTTCTGGAAGAACCTCGCGCCAGCTGCTTCTGAGGGCAAGGGCAACGGCGGTGTGCTCCGCGACGGCCCTCTCAAGGAGGCTATCACCAAGACCTGGGGTAACTTTGACACCTTCAAGAAGGAGTTCAACGCCACCACTGCTGCCATCCAGGGCTCAGGCTGGGGCTGGCTCGTAAGTATAGCCTATGGCACAGGGCTGAAGTATCAGATGCATTAATGTGTTCCTGCGCATTCAGGGCTACAACCCCCAGACAAAGGTCCTCGAAATTACGACCACTCCTAACCAAGACCCACTCCTGAGCCACGTTCCCATCATCGGCGTCGACATCTGGGAGCACGCGTTCTACCTCCAGTACCTCAACGTGAAGGCTGACGTGAGTAGATGCGATAGATTTATTCTAACATTCACACTGAAATGCATGCTTCAGTACCTTAACGCCATCTGGAACGTGATCAACTTCGACGAGGCCGAGAAGCGCTACCTCGAGGCCCAGTCCGGGGCCAAGCTTTAAGCTCATCTTTGAGCAGTTCTTGCTCTGCCTTTAGGGATGTGAGAGGTTTTGCCAAATCCAAAAGATGTAAGAAAGAGGATGGAGGAGACAAGTGCATATGTATACTACATGATCAACGGACGCTCCGTACAGCCCTTGTTCGATGCTGCTGGAATGTGGTGACATCCCAAGTGGCGTGATCAGGTACTTTAACTGCTTGGTGCGTGTTTTCGCTGATTGCAGTCAGGACTCACGCACTGGAGGCGCCTTGCGGAGTGAAGTCGAACGGTGGAACCACTGCTCGCGGACTGCGACACTGCACCCCTGGCAGTTCGTGAAGCGTTCCGTACGCCGGGTGAGTCGTCTGCCAGGGCGTCCGGGGTTCGCACGCACGTTAGCCGCGTGCAGTAATTATCTTGTCTACTTCAAAGAGCATCATCCGGAACTCTGATTTGGCGAAGAAGCAGTGTAGTCCACCACCTGGCCAACTCGCGAGACGTCGACTTCTATGGCATTCCCTTCCATTCAAAGTAGATTCGAGCTGTTTACCAGACAAGGATACTCATGGAACATGTCTTCCACAGACAATTTGATTCATAGGCTCGGCGGGAGCTCTGAGCTTGTCCTCCGCCGATCTCACTCGTCAATCAAATGTCACACTGCTCGTCATCTCTCCATCTTCCTATTGTGGGACGATCTGCCCGTCTTCGGGAGGTGGTTCATACGACACGCTGAGCTGCATTGACCACGAAGAGGTAAGTTATGAACCCCCCATCTTCCGTTCCTCCCGTCCTTCATGCCACATACGATTGTTCATCAACAGAAGAATGGGAACCTCAGTTCAGCGAACTTATACGTGAGACAGGGAGAGAGATTCCTTCTTTCGTATACCTACGAGCATCTTTGACTCCCAACCGCCCTCAGAGCGGAAGCTCTCCGCACGCTCCTTTGAACTCTCTGAACTCACTTTCCGCCTTGCCTGCTCACCCAGACGATTTTTTCGCTGCCCGGACCTCCTCTTTGGAGCCGCTGAACAGCTTACGGGACGTCTCAAGCCGCAACTGGCACTTCATTTCTGAGACGATTTCCAGGTAAATACCCTGAGTCTTCCACCGCTCTGATGACTTCAGCTATCGCCCCTCAGAGTAAAAAGAAATGCAACCTCCCTATGATCACCGTATGCAAACGCAGCGGGCGAAGCCAGCCTGTAACAACTTGAGCTTTGGAGCCCAACTCATTTCAGGCCGACAGCTAAGTGGCGCCGATGAAGAAGGCCAGCTTTCCAACATCCTCGGGTTACCGACGATGAGCACTGTGAAGGTTGTCGCGCTGTCCACCACAAGCACCCCGACTGACTCGGTACCCGCGGCCCCAACCTCCCCACCTTCTGATACAACGGCAGCGGTCACATCGAATGCCGCTGACACCGCTATATCGACCTCATCGTGGGTCTCTCCCACGGATGCCTCGGCGACTTGGCAAGCCCCTACAAGCAGCACCGACGACACGCCTGTCCAGACGGAAGACGTGCCTTCCAGCCAGTGGTCCCCTACCAATACGACGTCCCTTCCGCCGCAAACGACAACCCAGATGGCGACCACTCTCATCTCTGTCGTGTTTACAGTATCTGTTTCTGGACCTTTGGAAGCCACGACGACAGTCGACCTCGCTCCTACGGTGGACCCATCTGCCTCTCAGAGCCAGAGCCAGAACCAGCTTGCTGCCCCTGCATTGAACAACGGGGAAATTGCCGCCATCTGCCTCGCTTCCGCCTTCGTCCTCGTCTTGCTAGCTCTCATTTGGCGGACGCTGAAAAGAGGAGAGAGAGAGAGGAACGACGCAGCAGCTCAGCTGGAGACTGGTATGTCTTCGCAAATTGTCGTAAAGGCTCCTTGCATGCCCTGATCACGCCCTCGGTATGGTCTTGTAGACGTTCATTTTCCGGTGCAAGATGGCGAAGGCACCTTTTCCTCGGTCAATATTGACGTGGAGGCCGTCGTCTACCACGACGTCGAGACTTCCCACCGCGAGCCATATCCGTCTCTCACCACCCGGAGGGGAGTTATGGTAGGATCCGAGGGCTCTGAGGAGAAGCATGACACGTTACCCGCGAGCGAGTCGCGGGAGAGCCTGATTGGCCCCGCACCGTCTGTCCGATCCTCCAGTACACTGTCGTACATCAACACTCTTTGCCCGGAGACTGCCGAGTCGCCCACCACCGTCAGAGCCCTTCCTCCAGTGCCGAGCTACGATCAAGGTGGCGTGCCTCCGCATGCGCAAGTCGTGGGCTCTCGGCCGCTGCCAATCCCGGTGCCTGTCTCTCCCTTCCCGTCTATTTACGTGCCCGAGGAGCGGACGAGCGTGGACAGTCGTCTGTTTGTTGACCCGAGAGAGCCAATGACGGGGAACAGGGAGAACACGCCGGTGCTGCTTGGGTATCGGGGACTGGCGTATGGTGTTGCAGACTCCAGGGACGGACAACCCCCCGAGTACAGCAGGTATTAACTTATAACACGAGAGTGGTCCGGTGGTGCACTAGCTTGTTGTGGTCGTCCGGTAGAGACGTGGTGTATACAATCGCGCGCTTCATGTTCGCTGACGCCCCAATATATGAACTTACTGCGGACTGCGTTTGCGCCAGGCTAGCTGGAGTTCCTCGGCGACATCTATATACCCAACTATCGAAGGACTCTCAGGTGAGCAGCCACCGGACGCACTGGCTGTCGTCTACGGACAACTGAACAGCACGGATGTGCGAGTCACCGCCCGCGGAGTTACCGGTTACCGATGGAACGCCGCATTGAACTCGTCAGCTTGAGGACCAGCCCCGTTAGTCGAACACTCAGTGTATGGTGCGTATGCTGTCGTGTGCACATTGGCGTGCAGCACGCAACCGTCCTGAACAGCTGCACGCTGCTCTAGTAGCGAGATGGGCGCCGTCCCTCTTTCCTGAGGATCGCATCGCGGCATGTGCTAATGCCGACCCGTACCATGTCCCGTTGCCTGGCCACGATATGAATATGAGCCCCGAGCCGGCGGCTGAATCATGAGACGCTTGATGTTGAAACCCTTTCGGCATCACGACAGTGCTTCGGATATGAACTTCACAAAGCAGATGCCTTCAGACTCGTCCGCGCATATTTATGCCGCGTAGACCTCAGTATACAAACTCAATCGGACACCGCACCTATGCGTGTCGGCTTCGGAATTTGTTATACGGGATGGGATGGGTCATCCAAGACGATGCTGTGTAGATGCGTTCCCGAGAGTACAGAAAGGTTTTAGCTCCCACTTGGTCATGACCCTGTCTGATGTCCCCTGGCTAGGTATAAACGTCTCAGAGGAAAAGGCTGTGGGACGCCTCGCGAACGACCCAAACCCCGTCTCCGATCTTGTTCGCGCTCGTCGCCATGGGTCTCTCTCTTCCGTTCATAGCTGGACTGTCCGCTCTGTTCTTCGTTCTGTGGCATGTTCTGCGCGAATACTTCGTGAAATCACCGGTCGACAATCTTCAAGGGCCTCCATCTCCTTCACTTCTGCAGGGTACGTTTTACAAGCTATGTCGCCGTAGCATCATCTCAATTTTTGAATGACAGGACACATATCTTCCTTGTTTGAAGCGCAGGGGTGGAAGTTTGTCAAGGACGTCGCAGACAAGTATGGGTCAGTGGTTAAGCTACGGGGCATTCTAGGAGTACGTGCGTCGACTGTATGTCGAAGCATGCACTGAGGAACGGCACGTCTCAGGCCCGGATGCTGCTCGTGCACGACCCCAAAGCTCTGCACAGCGTCCTGATCAAGGATGCTGAAGCCTACCCGAAGTGTGCGGCCCCTTTTGAGTAAGTCTGTTCCTCTGATGACTGGGTCCGAGACGTCCTGATCCAGCATTGGAACAAAGCGACTTCATTATCCTCCTCGGGCCCAGTCTGCTGGCGATCGAAGGGGCCCAGCACCGCAGACAGCGCAAGCAGCTCACCCCGGTCTTCTCTCCCGCACATCTTCGCAACATGACAGATATATTCTATGACGTCGCGCGCAGGGTGGGTATGCCGTCTTCCTTGAGCACGCCTCATAGAATCTGAACGGCGTTGTAGACTTGCAGGGCCATCGAGGACCGTGTCGGGTCGTCGCCGAGCGGAGGGGAGGTCGATGTGCATAGCTGGATGGGCCGTACGACACTGGAGATCCTTGGTCAAGCTGCTCTCGGCTACTCCTTTGACAATTTCGTGGACGACTCGGCGGATGCTTTTGGCGAGTTGCTAAAGGAGTTCTTGTACGTCCCCTCTTCGAACTCGCGCCATCCAGCTCACATGGACATCCACACGCACGAAGTCCAATGTACAGTCGCGTGGCCCTCATGGGGTTTGTCGTCCCTATCATGTCATATGTGATGCCGCCGTGGCTGGTCACCGCGGTGCTCCGCTCAATTCCACACCGCGGTCTGCAAGAAATGATGCAAACCACGAGTAAAATGGCTCAGCGTTCACAAGAGATCGTCAACGAGAAGAAGATGAGACTCATGAAAGGCGACGATCAGCTCAAGCGTGAGGTAGAAGAAGGCAAAGACCTCATGAGCATCCTGCGTAAGCATCATGACGCCGCAGCCTGTCTACGTGTGCTCCTCGGGGAGGTATCTGAACAATGGGCCTAACCCATTGCAGTGAAGGCGAACATGGTTGCCGCAAAAGCCGATTGGCTAACAGACCAGGAGCTCATCGCGCAGGTCTCGTATGTTACTCTCGCCTATCCCGGGTATACACACTGAGTGTTCTCTAGAACGTTCATCCTCGCGGGCATGGACACTACTGCGAACGCGCTCACACGTGCTCTACATATCTTGGCCGAGCATCCTGCTGAGCAGGAAAAACTTCGCGCGGAAGTTATCGAAGCACGCAACGGGAACGACCTCAGTTACGACGCCTTGGATAAACTGGAGTACCTTGATGCCGTCTGCCGTGAGACGCTTCGTCTTTGGGCCCCAGTGAACGTCATTAGTCGCGAGTAAGCCTTCAGCTGCAGTCACGCCCATATGCTAACTGAACGTCAACCAACGCGACTTCGCGACTCGTCCAGTGCCGCCAAGGATATGAGACTCCCCCTGCACACACCCGTGGTAGGGCAAGACGGGACCGTCATGAACGAGATCCCCGTCCCAGCCGGGACATCGGTGCTCGTGAACCTTCAAGGACTGAACTGTAATCGCTCGCTCTGGGGCGAGGACGCGTACGAGTGGAAGCCGGAACGGTGGCTCAAGCCCCTACCGAGCGCGTTAGAGGATGCGCGCGTGCCAGGAGTGTACTCGAATTTGTGAGTATCTCAATCACACGTACATACTTGATGCTCTCAGAGCGCTGATGGGCCCTTTCAGGATGACTTTCTCTGGGGGAGCACGGTCTTGCATGTATGCCATCGAAGTGTGGCTCTCTATCTTTGATCAATGCTGATCCAGCATGACATCTAGCGGATTCAAGTTCTCGCAACTTACGATGAGTGCGTCCGCATCCGAGGGTCTAGCTTTCCTAAAATGTCCTAATTGTTCTCTCTGGCAGAGGTTGTGCTGTCGCTCCTAGTCTCGTCTTTCAAGTTGGAGATGGGGGATAAACCCGTTGTCTGGAAAACCTCTTCGGTCACTTATCCGACAGTCGGTGAAGAAAGCACCCGCCCCGAGCTATTCCTCAAGGTCATCAAGGTCGCGACCTGAAGTGTAAACTAGAGTCCTGTGATTGGAAACTATAGCATAAGGTAACGGACCTAGTCTCATTCTCCGAAGTGCTCTTGTGCTCGAGCAGCTGCGGGGGTGTGATAAATCTTGCCTCATCCGTATGTCAATGTATTGCAGGGCAGTTGCTGTGGCCGTGACGTATTCTGCTTTGCGCGTACCTTGTACTCCTCCGCAACGTCCTTGAGAACGCCTTGATCTTCAAAGGTTCCTAACAGCTCATCTCCGCCATCTTCACCAACTCTTCCCCGTGTGGGCCGTTCTTTTAGCACAAAACCCTGTCCACTTGCGGGAACGTCTTGTGGAAAGCTCTGAGGCATTCGTCTCTCCTCAGAGCAAGCATTGAAACTGATCTTGGGTATGATTGGAAGCTATAAGGCCTGATTCTGCGGCGACTGCGAGCACGGGAATGCATGCCTGTAGCCCTGTAGATCATTTGAAGACAACTTTCCCCTCCTCCGGTTGCGCAGGTCAAGTAGCTCTCATGTGCACTTCGACCAGCAGATTGGTCTGAGGATCGCACCAGCGGGATTCATGGATCATATTGCCCTACAGTTTGGCTGCACCTACAGGAACAATGAGGGTGTAGAGCTGCACCAATTATATTCGTGTTCGCGATCACACGCCTCTGATTCCGATCCTTCCGTGTATCGGCAGCTCCGGGATCGCTCGATGCAATGGATGGCTCTTCCGCCACACCGAGGCAAGACTGGCTGAAGATGGGAAATCGACTCGGACATTGGCAGCGACGAACCCTGCACTTTGCACCCAGAGTAGGATCATTCTTGCAGAAACGGCCGTGATGTGAAGACGGTCAGCGACAACGACTCTGAGATACTGGCCATCCTCGAGACGTGTGTCTTGTTCCCCCTTCGGCTGGCGCGAATTCGCTTCACGGTCTTCGATTCCTCGCTCAGTGGCCCCGCTGACGACGACGACGACGAGGACGACGACGACGACGACGTACTGTTGATCTGACAGCTGTCCCGAGAACATGGGCGTCTCTCGACCGACTCAAAAGCCCTCCAGGAACAACGTCCGCCCCCGAATCGAAGAGGGCGGCCATCATCCAGCCTCAGCCCTCGCCCGCCCACCACGACTCGGGACTGAAGATGAAGATCCGGTACGTATTGGTGGTCATCGATGCGAGCGTTGCCGACCTGTCCACCAAGAAGGACAGTCAACGACTCCGAGCCTGTTGTCGCCGGCGATGCCCATGAGATCTCCATGGATGATCACTGCAGCTGTCCACTTCCATACTCTGACCGTTTCCTCTGATGGTCCTCCTTGAACTCTGTACGGTCATGTCTGTTAACTTATGCCTGACAGCCGCTCATTCGACTTGTCCGGTCTCTCCGTACCCACTTCAATGTACCAGTCAGTGCCATTGGCCGGTTCATCCGTGGCCCGTTCTCTTTTCGTACGTCCTGGTACTGTCCTGGTCCTTATCGCGAATTCGTGGAGAAGACAAGTTGGCGATGCGCACGCATCAATCTGTTCCTCGGAACCACTGGTCTGATGCCGTGCACTCTGGCAGATCGACCATGCAAGTCAGACTCTATGCTTCCCGGGCTGGCTTCGACGCCACCGTTGACAGTATATAGAGGTCTCCTGTCGGTCACAACAGAGATCCCGCTCCATCTACCGGCTCCGTACTGCTCATGGGGGCCTTCACGCTCCTTTACACTTCATCCTAATCCATTCCCCCGCTATCCAGAGGTTGTTCTTCAGTAAAGTAAGAGGGTCCTCTGCCCCCCGCTTACTCCTTGCTGGTGGCTCGATGCTCAGGCTGTTGGCTCCATAGTTGGGAAGCTGCCTTTTCCTTTCCGACTTAAGCCTATTTAAGCAAGGTCGCCAATGATGGAGAACAAGCGGGTATCCTCGGAGGACACCATCGCGAACACAAGCTCCGGTAGCACTGGGGTGCCTTCGCAAACACCACTCAGCAATCGTGGGAGTGAGACCGCACCTGGGCCCTCATCCTACCTCTCTGCTACGCTCGCTCATGCCCATCACACCTCGTCCAAGGGCGCCGCGACCGCTGCAATAGGTATGTCCCACTATGGGGAGACATATACACGATGATATACCCGTCCGTCTTCTCAATCTAATTGCCGTCTTTTCATAGGATCCTCTCATGGCTCATCTACTTCTGTTGCCGTCGTTTCAAATCCTGGGAGCATACCTCCGATCTCCACTTCTGCCCGAGATAATAGCACGAGTGCATCAACGCGGTCGAGCGTGACTGGCGCCGTCTTTTCAGACAAACCCAGCAAGAGTGACAGGATTGCCTCGTCCGCTTTCACGAGCGCGGACCCGCTCACAACATCGATCGAGCTGCACGATACCAATCCTAGGCCTAAGACCACGCTTGACGCGCCTGCTGCCCACCCTTCTGAAACGAGTACCAACACGCCGATTGGGCCGCCCATCGCAAGCGCATCGGTGCCCGGCACCTCGCTTCCCTCCTATCCTACTGCGGGCCCTTCCTCGACCATCGATCCTCTAACGGCCTCATTAGACGCCAGCACAATCAGCGCGGGGCAAGTAACGGTTCCCTCTATACGATCTACGCTGCCAGTTGCGGAACCATCCTCCACCCCTGCTCCCTCTGCAGAAGCCTCGGGAGCTCTTCCGGCCTCTTCTCAAGCAATGAACTCTGCCGGAATAGTCGCCATATGTGCCACGCTTGTATTGTGCATTGGTCTGGGCGTGTACCTCCTCTTCCTATGGCGCAGAAACCGACGACGGAAGATGGTCATGAAGGCTATCAACGGTGAGCGGTGCTACGCTGTCTCGATCCCACGCAAGGCCCTTCCGCTCACTCATGGTTTCTGGTACAGCTTCGAAAACGCCGCTGTGCAGGAAAGGATCCGTTGCGTCGCGCCTGAGTCGTGACGCGAAGGCCCTTTCAGAGGACGGTTCAGACTTCGATCCATTGCCAACCACCCTCGACATCCGCGCGTCCTCGGGGACGTACTACTTCCCACTCCCTCCTACGAACTCCGAGGTCCAGCAAGAACCGAACACGAGCCACGACCAGGCGCCTTCCCTGTCTCTCCTTATTCCTTCCCACACTCTATTTCGCTCGACGAGTCGGACCAGCAACAGCTCGCGGGACAGAGACAGCGGACCCCTCCCGTCGTCTATCCTCTTGGACCCCTCCGTCATCCCTTCTGGATTATGGCACTTTGATTGGCTAGGCTCCGAGAGACGGAGGAGCTTACCCCCGCATGGTGGAGAAGTGTCAGCGCCTCCACCGTCTTATGGCGAGTGGGTGTAGCACGGTGCAGATTTGCAACAGCCGTAGCAACAAAGTCAACTATCTGGCCTGCGTCCGGGACTCTGACGTGCGGAGCATCGCGATGCCAATCTCGTTAATACTGACTCTTGCATGGGAATACCCTGTTCCGTGGACTTCAGACCCTATCTTGGCGGTGGCTCGATATACCGAAAGCGCTTCAGGGTTCGCAACCCAGCATCTCAAGTAACTACATGAATGTACTCCATCGCATCGCAAAGGACCTCCTCATTTGTCCACTGTACATAGTTTGTTTGTCTTATTGCGTATATATGTGCCAAAATTTGTCTGCGTTCTGTACCCTCTGCAGAGTTGACCTGCCTCAAACATGGTCAGAGTATCCGGCCTTCGCGCTAAAGTCGTCTGAAGACGGGCGGGCGGATGGGATCATATCCCACAACAGAGGGCAGGGCAGGGCAGGGTGCATCGTCTGGCGACTCCATAGCCATGGCCAACGCGAGTCGGAACGCCCGCGTATATGCACAGATGCATGCTGATGATGTTGGTGACTGCTGGATCGCCAGCGTATGGACGAGGGACGCGCACGCAGCATTGGATGTAGCACGGAGAATTCACGCTGGTGCGTCCTTCCACAACCGACTCACAGCTGAGCCTCACAAATGTAGGCACCCACATTGACGGCCTCGGCACGGTGCGCATAGAACCTGCCAGAGCGAGTGGTGGTCTGGGGTTGCGTCTGCGTAGTTGTTCTCGGAATACCGCTCATATTGGTATACCCGCACTGTCTAAGTGAAGCGACCGCTTATGGCGTTCATGATCGATGACTGGACGCAAATGCGTATGGTTGTGTTGCATCCATGACAGAAACCACTGCATCCCATTATGGCGAGCCTGTAACCGAGATGAAGAACCATTTTCACAGTCTTTGTCCTGTCCGGAGGTGGAAGAATCCGCTTTGCCCGCCGTGAGAAGACCAAGATTAGCCGTGTCGAACGTCAAAAGGTTTGACGAGCACGCCCATGTCTAAGTTTCGGCCCACGTACATATTATCTCTGACTGGCTCTGATAGCGTGGGGTGCCATGAGGCGGGACACACAGACAAACTTACCGCAATCGTTACAATGCTGCACTTCCTCCCTCGGTCACGACGATATATGATAAACTAAAAGTCTGGCATTGTCAACCCCTCGGATCTGGTGCCTGTCTGGATACGGTTTGTACGCGTTCGTACACCTCCCGCTTTTGCATAGACCGCTGCAGGTCTTCCTCCCGCTGTCGCATCTTTTCTCGCCGGCGTTCGTCATCTCTGAGGACTCCTTGGAACATGGTCTATACACCGTCGCATTTGAGCTCTCCCAAGCGGTAAATCTGAGTCTCCTACCTCGCGCTCCTTCTCCTGCAAATGGTGTACTCCCCATACGATGAGGGCACTTCCCAGAACGGAAAGGCCCAGCGTGACCTTCGCTGCACGAGACATGCTGGTCCCTGGCCCGCGGGACTGCGTGCCAAACCAGTCCGGTGTTCGGATGAGGTCGAATCGACGTGGGCCGGGTCAAAGTGACGTGTGCGAGTTCAGCGGGACGCAACCCTGCAGGCGGTGGACGGTGCGTCAGAGACAGAACGGAAGGGGCAGTATGAGAACGACGGCTTCAGCGACTTTAGCGCTGAGCTCGAGATTGGGCTGGCACCGCCACCTTCCGGTCCGCTTTCCGCGGAATTGAGACCCACTTTAGTTAGTGCGGTGGGTTCCCACCACTTGCAACCACTTCCCGTGTGCAGTACTGTATGTATTCATAGTCATATAGTGCCCGAAGATCAGGCTCATATATATGTCCATCATCCGCCGCAGCCATTCAGGACATCCCGCCCCTCCTCAACGGGGAGACACCTTCCCGAGCGTCGGTTCTCAGTACAATACGGTGCGGCCGTCTTTCGACTTACATGCTGTTGCCCCATCAAACGACTTGGGACACGCCATGGTAGCGTCAGTCATGCCTGGGCTGCTCCTCGTCTACTCAGAACCTGGCTCTGCCGTTCCGGAAGAGGATTTCAACGACTGGTACGACAACGAACACGTTCCTCTTCGCATCCCCATTCCTGGCTTCCAATCCTGGTCTCGTTGGACCGCCGCCGATGGCCAGCGCCCTACATACGCTGCCATCTACGACCTCTCCTTCCCTGCCGTCATCTCCCAACCGCCCTACGCCGATCTCGCCAACACACGTTCCGAGCGCGAGAAGTCCATCCTCGCGCGCATCGCCCTCCTCGACCGGCGTACCTACGAGCTTCGAGCACCCGTTTACCCGCCCAAGGCCGGCGATGCCTATGATCAGCTCAAGCCTGGCCCGTACTTGAGCATCGTGGAGGTCGACGTGAAGCCGGACCAGGGGGCGGAGGAGGACTTCAACAAGTGGTACGACGAGGAGCATATCCCGATGTTTGCGAAGATCCCTGGATGGGTCCGCAGTCGCCGCTTCGTCCTTGTCGATGCGGGGGCGATCGGCACAGATGCGACGGATGAGAAGCCTCCGAAGTACATCGCGATACATGAGTGGGAGGGGCCCGAGGCTCTCAGGACGCAGGACTTCAAGGCGGCTATCGAGACCGAGTGGGCGAAGAGATGCTTCCAGAAGTTTATCACGTTCAAAAGCCGGAACTTCTCGCTGTTAAGGACCTGGGAGAGGAAGTGAGGGCTGCGCAAGACCTCCATGATGATCGATTGGATGGGTGGCCGCACTGAGGGACGTCCAATTGCTCTGAATGTACTACCACTACGTCTTCCGAGAAGTGATGTCAGATATGAGGATTTCGGGCGTACACCCGATGATCACGGATGACGACCTTTGCTTGCAGCCTACACATCAGCACAGCTCACGGGACCGGAGGTTGGACTGCGCTCGATGCCATAGTGCCAGAACGACCTTCATCTGCCCTGGCGTAGGAGCACGCTGCAACAGCAAAGCAACTCGCCTGCCGGTGGCGTCGGCGGTCTTCGTACCTCTGGGACTCATATCGCACGACTATTGGGGTTTGACAATCCCCTGTCAAGCGCGATAATCGATCGCCGTCCTTCGTCCTCGTCGTCCTCATGTGAAAGTACAGAGACTCACCCTGCAAGGCCGCAATGACGCGCTGGGCAACTGATGTGCGCTATGGCGATGTCGAGTTTGTGCCTGCAGAAGCTGGGCAAGACTGGTGTCTCGTCGCGGAGCGGAAGGTCTACACGCCATAGGTGGCAGAATGGGCTGAGAAAGACGAAGAGTCGGAATGCATGGTTCGCGGCTGAACGCGCACAGCCCCTTCATTGCTTTCACAGTCACTTGGTCGCAACGAGGATGACGGAGTGGCGGTCAGTGTCTAATGGGTCGCCTTCGAGATGTTGAGCATCTGTCTATGCTCGATGATGCACTCGGGGCGCTGCAAGCTGACAAGCGCCATATGGACGGTCGGTGCAAGAAAGGGGGCCGTCGGATGCGTTTCTGTTGGAATCTGGCCATCCGAGACTCGCGGCTTGTCACTCCGGCAGTGAGTGAGAGCTCTGTTGGCTCTAGGAGGGAAGGTGCGTGGAGTGTCCTATGGAGGCGGCATCAGATAATGATGATCGACGATGGCATGGTCTGCGATATATGAGCAGCTCTTTTACAAGGGGAAGGAGACTGGACATGTTGATCGCAAAGGATATAACATGGGCGCAAGGTGTGGTCTTTATCAGGAATTGTGGTAGTGCGTAGAAGCATTGTACTATTCCAGACAGTATCAGCGAAGTATAAGGAGTGCAAACATGCTGTGAACTCACCCGTTTCGACGCCATGTCAATGCTCGTCCTCACCCTTCAGCCCGAGCAACACATCCAGTCTATCCCACAACCTCTCTCTCCTCGCGGACCATGCATCTCGCCGCTCAGTCGCGCACCCCACGCAAAAGCCTTTTCCCTTCCATTCCGTGTTGATGAGCTGTTGCATGCCCGCGAAAATATCCACCATTCCGAGCTCGAAGACCTTGTTCCGGATGAGGCGCGACATCCAGCGCTTCTCCTCCAGTTTGCGTGCATCCGCACACCGGCGGGCGGCTTCTTTCACCTGCGCGCCTCGCGTTTCCATTGGAATTTGCGAGGGCTGGCAAGGAAAGGCCGATGAAAGTGGAGGTGCTCGCAGCAGCTCCAGCCATTCCTTCTGAAGCGCCTCCTTCGCACTCACTAGGCACAAAAGGTCTGAGGCGGGAAGTCGTGCACGGGGAGCATTCTCTTCGTCCTCGCCTGTCTCAGATTTGAGTCGTGAAGAGGTGGTGCTGTTTACCCCAGAGGACTCAGCGTGCACATAGGCTGCCAGATCCTGCCCGAAGTCTGGGGTGCGAATGAGGTGATAGTAGGCACACTTGAGTGGCTCGGGGAGGTCGCAGTGCAAGGAGGATGGTCTCTGTGGCGTCCTGTGCATCGACATGTTCTGCTTCAGGGACGCCATCGAGATTCCTTGGCCACTTCTGACGCAACAGGTGAGTAGCATAGTCGAGCACAATCCTGAATGAGAGAGCGCGGGCGACACGGGCCAACGAAGCTAGAACTTCAAAGGGAGGGCATTTCATCGCATATGCACTGTGAACGCGAGTGAGACTCTTGTGGACATGCGGTGCTTGATGAAAATAGTGACATACATCCCGCTATCCAAAGCCGCCAGGAGACGCTCGAAGTCGAGCACGCTTACGCCTCTGACAACGTAGACAGGGCAGCTGTCCACAAAGTCGTGCTCCACGAGAACTGGGCTAGTCTTGCTGATTCAGGGTAAAGGTTCAGTCCACGAAGAGAATTGTTGGCATCTATGATGGTCACACACCTCCCGTTGCTCCTTCGGAAGAGGGCAGCAAAGTACTCTGACTGTTGCGCGAGGCGCGAGCGGTGCAAGCGGAAAAGCTTGTTCTGTACTTGGATGTCAACCGAGCCATCAAGATGCCAAAAATTGTCACTGCGCCTGCGGATGTTGATGCTTTGGTCTCCCTTCGATTGTGCAGTTGGGGCGGGAGCTGTCCTCAACGAGGATGCTCTAGAACTTGGAGTAGAAGGGAGGGGCTGGCTAGCGGAGGTTGCCGCACTGCTACGCGGGGGCACTTCGAAGATCTACATAGCAAGCTCAGCAATCGCAACATGTTCCATACTCACTCGGAGGCACGGTAATTCGCAAAAGGCAGAGTAGCTCACCTAGGAGAAGGCTGAGAGGCGGAGATGCGCTGAAGGTCAGGCGACTCGAGCGTACGTCTGCCGTACAAACGGCTGCTGCGAGAGGTGATGTATCGATTCAAGCGTGGAGACGGATTCGACAGAGACCGCTGGGAGCGAGGACCTTGTCGTCTCGGGGCCGGCGACTGGTGCCGAGTGGACGTCAACGCCATCCTCTTCCGCTTCTCCCATCCTGTCGCTCTCGTCCTCGGCCTTAGCCACCTGAGCCAAAGTATCCTCCGTCTCCACATTAGCGAGGAATGGCTGGCAGAAGACGAGAACTTGTCGCTCCGCCGTCGGCTCATGCGTTCCTCATCAATAAGCTCAGAGATGTTCGGCAGGCTGTCCCAGTCGGACCCCGAATCGTGAAGAGAACGACATAGCTCGTGATCTCGGGCATGAGGATACAAGGCAGACACAGTCGCGACGCGAGCCCACCGTTCAGAAGGCGGCTAATAGTCTGCGCGTAGGGCTGCACAAGAATATGAGTATTACTCAGTATACTTATAAGATACGGATACAATATATAATACGTAGGGCCTGCGCCGTACTCAATTGGACTGAGGGATAGTTATACCTACGATATGATAGGATACTGATATAATATGATATGTTTGAGCGTACTTACTCGTGCTGGGAATATAGGGCGCGTGACTTAGGCGCACGCATGCCCGCCCTGGTGACCGCGACCTGTGTTCAGCCGTCGGAACTTCGAATGTTGAGCCTGCGGGCAAACGTTTTACAGTGCCTAGACTGCTTGCAAGCTGCAGGCCGATGAGAGATGATGAACCGCGAGCTTGGGGGCCTTGACCATGTGCGGTGTCCTCCCCAGTCCTGATTCGAACTCACTGCTGCCAATTACCCTTGCTCCGCATCTCTTGCACCGAACATGAGCAACACTGAAGCCGCTGGCAGTCTCGACCTACAGCGGGAGCGTGTCAGCATAGCTCTTCAAAACCTCAAGAGCCTGATCAGCCTGATACCCGAGGCAGCACCGGTCGCTGCACCAGATGGTCCAATTGCCCGAAATTTTAGTGACCTCGATGTCAGCTCCGAAGAAGGACCGTACTACGCCCTCGATAAGGCTTGGGTGAGAACCTTTCAGGTGCCTCAAGAAGAGCAGGAGAGACTTGTCTGTCGAGGAGAGTACGGCCTAGAATATCTCTTCAAGTGCCTTCTCTGGTTCTCAGAGTTGCCGGCAATGACTGCGAACGATGGCCTGTTTCTCTTGGGTGAGCGGATAGAAGCACTCAATCGTCTGACGGCTCGGGTGTAAGATTATTCATAGTCTGCTGTTATTATTTATTGACAAGCAGTCCAGCCTCTATCATGAATACCGGCCTACAAATGTTAGAACTCGTTGACCACCGCCAATTGTGACAAAAAGCAAACTGAGATCGAGTGCTACCTGGATGGTGCATATCCTTGCACTGACGAGCTCGGTGCACTGAACTGGTGGAAGGTACAGTATGCGCACTACTAGCCTATTGCGGATACACCTGTCGCAGTCACTCACATTTTGCCGCAGGCCCATGCCGACGAGTTTCCAACCCTCTCGGCCATCGCGAGAGATGTCCTCGCAATGCCCGGCGTGAGCATCGGCATTGAACGCCTCTTCTCTGCTTGTCGCCGTACGCTGTCGGATGCACGGTCATCACTGACTGCGGAGTCGGCCGCCCTCACCGTCATCACAAAGGAGTAGCTCCGACGAGGGCTCGGAGACGACATAGAATATTTGGATGGAGTTAGCATACATGAGTAGATATGATTACATACCAATAGAATATGAAGTACGGTACAAATATGATACAATATCAGTACATACAGCCCTCTCGAGGGCTCGTATCCATATGTACTCAGTAGATACGGCGCGTTGAGCATATTTACTAGTATTTGTGCAGCCCTATCTGCGCGTGCCGTTACACCCATGTGACATCATGTGACTTTACGTGTTCCGTGACAGATGGGCGCCAGAGGGTGGCCTGCCACGCGAGCCAAACATCCCGATTGGGAAGCCCTGCCACGTGGGGTCGCACGCGGCAAGGAATGCGCAAAGAGTCGGAAGGGGTCGCTCGTCCACCAACAGACCCTCGTACTCGCCTCGCCCTCAAGCTCGTCCTCTCCGGCTCTCTCAATCCGTCCAAATGGTCAGTGTCGTATCTAAACGCTCCGTTCAATGCGTTTCAGACGTTCTAACCGCGTGTGGGACGTGCGGGAACGCTGGATTGCTGTCATACCGTCTGGATGTACTTCCGACCAAATCTTCTTGCTGACCCGCTTGCTTCTCCCTTGTCCGGCAGGCCTCCGCCGAGCTCGCCGCAACCTACGCCGCTCTCATCCTTGCCGACGATGGCGTTGAGATAACCGTCAGTACCTCTGCACGCTTCGTTGCAACCCCGTCGTGTCTGAAGCCGTCTCTACCTTAGTCTGACAAAATCCTCGCTCTGACGTCCGCGGCAGACGTCGAGCTTGAGCCCATCTGGGCGACCCTTCTCGCGAAGGCGCTCGAGGGCAAGAACGTGAAGGACCTTCTTTCCAATGTTGGTGCCGGCGGTGCGGGTCCCGCAGCGGCTGCTGCCCCTGCCGCAGCTGCGGCCGGTGGTGGTGCAGCTGCGGCCGAGGCGCCCAAGGAGGAGGAGAAAAAGGAGGAGAAGGAGGAGTCCGACGAGGACATGGTACGTCTTTCCATCCAAGACCTTGTCCTCAAATGCTGATGACCTCACGTATTGCAGGGCTTCGGTCTCTTTGACTAAGCGTCATCTCGCTGTCGTCTTCCCGTCTCCATCTCTCGCTTTGGTGTCATCCGTACTGCATAGCATCACGCACGCGACCACTGGCCTCCACATTGCGTTGTATTATCCCTGTCCACCTCTACTACGCATGCCAAAAAGCTGAAAACACCATTACTATGAGTGGTCGAGCCGCTCATCTGAGAGCTTTTCAATACTGGAAGGTGTATCCTCTGCTGCAGTCTTCCCGCGTCAGAGAACATCCACCTGTGGTGGGACGTCGAAGGGGTTGTGTACAAATAGTCACGTGGCTTACGCTTGCGACAGACTGTGTTCGCACCGTGCGTGTATCGCCGTAGATCGCTCTCTTGAGATAGACATATGACCTTGATGGGTCCTCGCAATTTTCCTGCTATCTCATTTCGGACAATACATTCAGCAAGTCTTATAGCCACTGCGTCTCTGCATCGGTGTCCACCAGGCAACGGTTCTGAGGGTTAGAGGAAAGGAGTAAGTAGTACACGCAACATTCTCTTCAATACTAGTCTCAACTGCTTTACAGCTCTAATCCAGCGTCGACGCGGGGAACGCGCAAACCCTGTCTAAGAGCTTCTCCACCTCCTTCCGCGCGAACCCATCTCGCTCTCCTTCCCCATCCGACCACGCGCGGGCCAGTGTGTCCCGAAGAACTTGGAGCCACTTACGCTTTGCCATTCCATCTGCGCCAAATGCGCGCACGAGCACACCACGGAGCTCATCTCGGACAGCGTCGAGCGTCCCGAGAGGCTTCTGACCCGTGCGGTAGATGGGCCCCGCACCAGTCCCGGTACGGACTTGGATGAGCTCGTATGCGATCTCGAGACCCTCGCTGAGGTGAACCGCGTTTGGCGGTTGGTCAACCGTAATAGGCCACACGATCCTACAATGTGTCGAATGTTGAATATATGGCTGTCTATGACAGAAGAGGAAGATCGACGGGACGCACATGGGGACGCCGGAATTGATGCACTCCAGCACCGTGTTGTGCCCACCATGCGTCAAGCACCAGCCGAGGGCCTGCAGGAGATACCATTAACATCAAAAGCAGATTTCCTGGACGATAGGAATCAGAGCCAGGTGGGGTATGACGTACCGGGTGGTCGAGGATCGCCTGTTGTGGGAGCCAGTCACCGAGATATACGTCCGAATTTTCTTTGAGCTTTTGCACGAAGTCATCTGGGAGGTTGGCAACCGGACTGGAGAGAGCTATGATCTGACGAAGGACAACAATTGGTAAGGTCGGCCGGATGATGCGTGAAGGGTTACACCCGTACGAAGGGGATCTTCTGCTCGACGAAGACTTGGAGAGCCGCAACCAGCTTGGGAAGATCCAACGGCCACCAGAGGGACCCGAAAGATACCTAGTATAGCGTTGCGCGGTCAGCGGCGACGTAAGCAAAACATTGATGCGTGTACGTACGTATATAATCGATTTCTCACCCCGCGTCTTCAACTGTCTATTCATGAACGCCGTGAGTTCATCGGCCTGATCGATTGAAGTAACCAAGTCATTATGAGGGAGAACGTGGCCTCTCGCAATCAGCGGCCCGGTCATGTACATTTCCTTGTTGTTTTGCGCCATAAAGTCTCGCATGGCCGCAGAAGCCTCTGGATGGTAGTCCTCCGCGTCTATAGAGATCATACCGTCTGTCATGTGCAGGATCCTGGCCCCCCGGGGGGGGGGGGGGGGGTTAACGTGTCAGCCAAGGTACTGCCTATGGATATCAGACTGAAGGGCACACCTTGAGGCTTTGCAGAAGATGCGGACAATCATGCTGTGCGGAAAGGTGAACTGCATCCGGCACATAGCCTGATTAGCGAGAATTGAAGGCCGGTATGACTCAGTATGCTTTACCCCTTGTGGCTCGAATTCCCAATCGTACATGGGGGGAAGACACGGGCTTTCTATCACGTGTCCTCGCTTCGTCGTCAACAGCTGCATTAACAGCATGATGATCAGCTACGCGCTGCATAGGAGACGGCAAAGCGAGCAGACCGTAATGGCGGCCTTCTCGAATGATATACCCTCGTGCGACGCGAAAGCTTCAATGAACGGCTGGGGATCACTGCGATAATTGGCGACAATGAAGTTGGTCGACATAGGTGACCATGTGTATAGACGGAAATTCAAGGGTATCGGAGAACTCGAACTCGTCCTCTGTTCATGCAGCGCTGCGATGATCTCACATCCTAAGCCCTGCGAGCTGCTTATCAATCGACACGAACGCGTCAGGAGACAGCTTTGCGAGCACCATAAACATACGTCAACGATGACCCCGCTGAGAGGGGAAGTGCGAAGGTTCAGCTGGTGGGCAATGCCGTCGACCGACTCGCAAGGCAGACTCTCGCCGTCGCAGAGCTTCTTCCACTTATGGAGGAATTCGTCACGAAAGATGGCCGGATCGAGGTGGTCCAAACCTTGCTCAACGCGAAGCAATCTCAAAACGTCCATGGTCAGCAGCGTCCTCCGGAGAGAAATGGTGTAGAGGTACCGGATGCGTGAGAGTTTGTCTTCCTCTCCAGGGGCGAAGTCGCTCGCGATCTCTCTCTTGGCATTATCATAGAGCTTGCTGGCAATGCAGACTGTCACCGTGACCGGCCGCAGCCTGACCATACGGGCACCAAGGATGGCAAGGGCGCGAGCATGACCTGTTGACAGAGCGCATAGAGCGGAAGAGTGATCAGCTCAACCAAGGCTGAACGAATGGTGGGGCGGCAGCGTCAAGAACGTACCCCACATATGAACAGGGCAAAGCAAGACATGCTTCGAGATATCAGACACCGGGTAGCGTGTCATGCTGATTGAAGGGATGTACTCGCCAGGTTGAAGGCTGTCCCGGGCTACTGACCATGTATTTAAACACTGAGGACATGTTACAAGCAATAGTCCGGATCGAATGAGGAAGAGAGATGACGTCCTTTGAGGGCCGCACAGAGAGCGAATGGGGTCTCTTAGACGTTACACAAGACCCGGACGCTCTCCGGTACCTTGCAGACACTCACCCGGACCATCCTGTTGACGCGGATACCCGGACCATCCGCTACCAAGTACATGCAGAGGGTTCAGAGTGAGTGTACCTCTGACGGGTTCACCGGCTGTGTTGTGTGCCTCGCATAGCTCCGGGGCTCGGGGTGATTCAAGGATAGAGACCGGCGAGGGCAAGGGCCCGCTCGGCCACGAAAGGACATCACAGCTGGAGCATGGATGGTGATATGCAAGGCGTCAACCGACGAGTAAGACTCACCAGAATACGGAAGTGCGGTACAGCCATACAGCCCGATGATGGCCGGATCTCGTCTACTTCCACCTGTCCCCAAGAGTGCGTGTGCTTAGCCATAGCAGCATGGCGGGTGACATCAGGAGATACATACAGCAACGGCTGGCGAGCCGAGCACGCGATTTTTACAAGTACTTAAGCCAACTTGAACAAGCTGTCTAACGAGTTCCACCAATCCACACACGCCTTCTCCCATGCGGCTTTGCGCTCGTCGATACAAGCTTTGCACCACGTTTCTTCCAGTGACTTGAACGCCTGCTCTTGCAGCAAGCTCTCGACGTACCGAAGCGGGTCTTCCGCTCCCTTCTCGAGATTGTTCTCGGTCACGAACTGGGACTGCCAAGACGCTGCGCGCTCATAGTCTTCGTCAAGGAGGCATTTCTTTGTCGACCTCGACCTGGTAGTGGTAAGGCAACGTCCCTCCAGCCCCGGTGGAGTGAAGAGGAGTTTTGTCCATTTCTGCTGAAGGACGTGACGCGCATGGTACAGCGCCAAGAGGTCAGCGTCACTGACGGTAAGCGTAGGCCGCCGAGCACGAGAGGCGACTGTCTCCCAGAACGAAGGATTTCGGAGGAGTTCGTAAAATGCTCTCTTGAGCACTTCGGGCACTTTGTATTCACGGCCGATAGTGATCATGGCGAGGGCGTCACTGGCTGATGACTTGTGTTTGGAAGAAGGGCGCCTCGACCATAGGGCGCACAGCCGGTTTTTTGCCACCGCTAAGACGTCCTCGCATTCCAACCTAGCGGCTACGCGCAGTAGAGAGATAGCGGCACTTTGGTCCGGCTTGGCTATGGCATACTTCCTGTTCGCAGTATTCTGTCAGCTTATGAGCAAACAGAGACAATTTCGACTTACAGGGGGGTCTCCAAGGCGCGCAGGAATTCAGTGAAGTCTTGAACATCGACGCCGGTCAAGGAATGAAAAAGGTGCTTTGGAGCACGGCGGGCCAATTGAGGGCTAGGATCAGGCAACTCTGGCATTGTGCACCCATCAATTCCATGCATCATACATGGGGTGAGCAATCAATACCTTTCCTGTCATCTTCTGCAGGCACGATGTTAGGTAATCGCTCCTCATCATTGGGTCGGCCAGCACTGTTTCCGGCATCCACAGCATCGCTGCATTCGTTCTGGCCATCGAATTTTTGAGCAAAATATTTGCAGTGCATTTTCAAGCGTGAGAGGTGGAGTCGAAAGCCAACTTTTTGGACGACGATGACAATGTTGCCATCAGGATACCAATAGTCCTTACTTGGCTCGTATTCGCCAACTGAGGCTCCTAAGGATGACTCCTTAGGGGTGACCTTCTGTCGCTTCTGTGCTGCCCCGCTGTCCTGAGTCTCCTGAGTATCAGCGTCCTTCCAGCGATACATCAAGGTCAATAAGCAATAGTAGAGAGGGGGGCCAAACCCATATCACGCACCCTTTTGCTGCTGCTATTGTATCCTCCACCTGTGAACATGTCGTGTCCTAGTTGTAGAGTATCTTCTTTCTGTGGTTGAGCCTGCAATAAGGATCTGATCCCGCTGACTTCGAGATGGGCTGGCTTGCAGGAAGTAATCTATCAATGGTCCATGACCGAGTCTCAGCGGGTTCATCCCATATTCTATGCATCTCAGGTAGAATAGTACATACCAGGAACGGGACTGAAGGACTCTCCCTTGACCATCGAAGACTAGATGGTCAAGGTTGTATAGAGGAAGGGAACTCCGATGACGGATGTGTAGCCTTGAGCTCCGAGACAGGCGGATGCTACCCTGTGCATAGATGGAAGACAAAAGGTCAGAAAGTTCGTCACAGCACAATGACATCGCTCTCTATGCCATATGACTACTACTGCTACGTTTGCAATTGGGAAGTGCGATCCGTTTGAGCAAATACTACTTACCCAAAGACTGATAGCCACCAGAAAGGGCTGTTGAGTGAGTTGAGCTCACCATGGCGGTACATTGAACGTGGACGTCGAACTTGACGGCAGGGCCGCGCACGGCAGCTTCGGCCCGGGCAATCAGAAGCATATGCAACGCGGAATTCATAGCAACACACTCCACGACGGGAGCCTTTTTCTTCTATCAATTTACTGGGACACGTTGCGGCTCAAGCCATATACTTGTCTACGATAACTACACTAACCGATGCCTCTATACTCTACAGCTACATAGGATTCGTCTTCAGGCATTACTGACAGGGAGGAGCGTCGACGCCGGCAGCGTGCACACATCGTTCAAGAACGTCTCCACTGCCTTCCGCGCGGCGCCGTGCTCCGACCACGCAGCTTCGAGCTTCTCCCGTACGCCCAGGAGCCGCGCCCTCTTCGCCGCGCCGTCCTCACCGAACGCCCGGGCGAGCACGTCCCGTAGCTCGTCCCGCACTGCGTCAACAGTGCCCAAGGGGGCCTTTCCCGTGCGATGAATGATGCCGAGCCCGACGCCAGTTCTGACCTCGAGAAGCTCGTATGCGATCTCCAGGTTGACATCCAGGTGCACTGCGTTCGGCGCTTGGTCGACAGTGATTGGCCAAACGATCCTGTAATGGATATGTGAGCTTGGAAGAGGGGCAGGAGCGTCACATAGGCATCTACATGGGAACGCCAGAATGAATGCACTCGAATATGGTATTGTGCCCGCCGTGCGTGAGGCACCAGCCTATCGCCTGCGGACAACGTGCAAATCAGGCTTTGACCTCTATGATTAATATTCGACAGGACGCACGGGATGGTCCAATATCGCTCGCTGAGGCAGCCAGTCGCCGACATAGACGTTTGGATTTTCCTTGAGCCTCTGCAAGAGGTCGTCCGGAAGCTTGGCGACTGGGCTAGGACGCGATATGATCTGAGAAGGTATTTAGGTATTAGCGTATCAGTACGGTGATAGCAGGAGGCGCACAAATGGAATCTTCTGATTCGCAAGAAGATCCAGAGCGGCGACAAGTTTCGCAGGATCCGAGGGCCAGAATAAAGACCCAAACGAAACCTAATCGGGTCGTCTTCTTGGTGAGACAAGTAGCGTCGGAAGCAACGAACGAAACGCACGTAAATAACAGATTTCTCGCCGCCCATCTTGACCTGTTGGTCCATGAACCTCATGACACGATCCGCATCGCCAGCATCTGTAACGGTAGGTGCGGGATAGCCCTTGGGAATCAAGGGACCAGCCAAGTAGAGCTTCTTTCCATGCTCCGTCAGGAACTCCCGGTATGCGGCAGCCACCGCAGGGTGGTAATCGGCCGCATCCGCCGTAATAATACCATCCATATCGTAGAAATTACTGCGGAGATATCAAACAAAGAAAGCAAGCTTGTCAGGACTCTCTTCATCACAGCGAATGTCCTGAACGTACCGTAGGGCTAGTGCAAACACGCGCTCGTTCATATCGTCGCTCCAGGTGAACTGAGGCCGAGAACGTCAATTAACACAACTGTGGATGGTGCGGAGACAGTGAACGCCAAACACACTCCCTGGGGCTCAAACTCATAATCATACATTGAGGGAAGACCGGGAGGGTGCATGAGTTCACCCCTCTTCGTGTTCAGTAGCTGGATCGATACTTGATCAATGCTAGATGATGAAAAACATCAGAAAATCCGAAGCTCACCGCACACGCGGCTTGGCGGAACGATATGCCCTCGCGGGATGCGACAGCTTCAATGAATGGCAGTATGTCTGGCATACGGTATCGGGAGGCAAAAAAATTCAACGTAAGGGGTGCCCAGATGTAAATGTGAAGGTTGAGCGGCCAGGCAGACGTCGTCCTCTGCTTGTGCAGTGCTTGCATCACCCCAACCAGCGTGCACTGGTGTCGCCTGCAGTGAGAACAGCGCACAATCAGACGACGACTAATGACTCACGTCGAAGACCATGGCGCTGAGCGGGGATGTGTGTACATTGACCAAACACGGTGTGCCGTCGAGAGACTGACCGGGAACCGATTCTCCAGAGCAAAGACTGCTCCACAACTCCAGGAAGTGGTCTTTGATCACTAAGGGGTCCAGATGATCAGAGCCTTGCCGCATTCGAAGCATTCTAGAGGAAGGGCTGGCTCAGCATCCTTGCCGGGACTCTGAAGGCGAAGCCTTACTGGATGCGGGACAAGCACTCTTTGTCCTCTGGAGCGATATCGCTCAGGATCTCGGCCACGGTTCTGTCGTACAGCTTGCAGGGTACGCAGAGGGTGACAACAACCGGTTGCAGCCTGACCATGCGTCCGGCCAGGATGGACAATCCACGGGCATGACCTGCAGATCGAGTAGTGTCAGGAGAACGGTCAACGGCCGTTATCTCGCCCTCACGGACGACAGCAGAGATGGCATGTTAGGACTTACCCCACAGATGCACGGGACAGAGGAGGATATGTTTGTTGGCGTGGGGAGCCATGCCGGGTGAGGTAGGAGGCTAGGAGGAGAAAACCTGCTTGGATATGCAAGACCTCTTTCGGGTACCATATATAATAGGAGGTGATGCTAAGACGCGGGAGGTCTCCCTCGTTGAAATGGATGCTATCGCAGGAATTTGCAACCGGAAGAAAGGGATGAACCGTCGTGTCCGATCCCATCGCAACTCCAGATTGCTGCAATATTGTCCGCGGCGCCGCGCCCACATGCAACCATGACAGTTTGAATTGGCGCCGGTGAAGCTCAAAGCTCGCTGCAGAGGCGACCAGGGCCCCTCAAGAATAGTTGTACGCTGTTGCTGCACATAAGGGAGGGTGTATCAAAAACCTACAGAAGATCGCTCCGAATGGGAAGGGGATGAGGGGATTTGACCTGTCGCAACTGGTGGGGATACTACTCGATGCGGTAGCAGGGAAGGCCGGAGCGTTGGAAGCTGAAACGTCTGCAAGTGAACACGAAGTGGCCCTGAGAGCCTAGACGGTCTCAGGAACGCCTCTGCATGTTGTACCGAGCGGCGGTTCTATCGCCTTCGGGGCGGATACTATAATACTTTTAGTGAGGACTGTCTGCATGTCGACGAGGATCATGAACGGCCGAAACCTTTTTGAATGCAGCTTGCAGGGGCGCTTCCTCGCAGCGGCCGCCTCGGACGGCGCTGTTACGCTGCAGGTACATATACATCATGGATGTGAGTATCGGACAGTACTTTACTGACATACGGTCGGATTTGAACCCGGATCTGCAAGTGCCGTGGGGATGTGCCGGACTCAGGCACAGCCTGGCACAGGTGCTGAAAGACTTGTTACGAGCGTCGGGCGGCCGAGGGAATATGTGATAGATGTACCACAAAACCCATCCAGGGGATGATATGAGAAAGATCACACATTCAAGGCACGAAGGGAGAAGGCGCGGTTTGTTGCGTGCTTGGCCAAGGCTGAAGAGATGGCGTCGCGACTTGGTCTGTGCTACAGTAATGGTACTCGGTGCTCGGTATTTGGCGTTTGTACAGCGGCACCAAGCAACCGCATAAAGCATGACCAATGTAATCAACTACAGTATCCTGTGCCCCTCGGATTGGCACGCAAACACGCAGTACATCAGCAGAGCTACGGTCAGCTTCTTCTAGCTATCCTAAGCGCCTCAAGGTCCAACGCACGCTATACTGTACCTCGCCTTACCACCATGTGAAACAAAGATCGTCAATCAGAGCGCTCATCCATTTGCATACAAGGGCGTGCTGGCCGGACAAAACCGCACGCTCGGGAAACGTCCGTCTAAATATGCCAATGGTGGTAAAAAGGGGGCATCACGGTTTGTGGCCGACGCGGGGGCGGGACAGGCGGGTCAGGGCGGCCAATATTACGGAGCGTCTTGAGGTTGATAGGCGGCTCCCAGTAAATGAGGCCACCTTTCGAAAGAGCAGTGCCGCGCGGGTCTTCGCGATCAAAGAGAATGAGGGCATTCGGGTTGATGTCTCCGTGCACTTGTCCGGTGTGTTCGTGGACTGAGCCGTGAGCTGTTGGGGGAGTCGTTGCTAAGTCAGTGACGATTCTGCATGCGATACATGCCAGTGCTCATGTATGCATGTTGCGGATGTACGCGCTGACCTCGAATGGCGCACAAGATCGCGTAAACCATCTCGTATCCGTTGGCAGACTGGTTGAGGTCCCTGGGAGAGACATCCCTCGCGCGACTGGGGCGCTTCGGAGGATGACTGCGATGGCTTGGCTGGGCCATGGTCGCTGGTTTCATGGTGCTGACCTCTTCCGGAAGATAAACACCTGAGGGCGAGGGTGACGGTTTCGAAGGCTCGGGGTGAGTTTCAACGCAGAGCGTGGTAGCAGCCGCACTGTCGGACATGATAGGGTGAGAAGCGATCTTCAGGAGATGAGGACGTTCAGTGCACGGTCGAACCGGGTGGCCTTTAATAACCCGTGGCCAGAACAAGAGAACGGCCGACTGGTCATTGTGCCAAAGCTCAAGTTCAAAGCTCAAGCTGCTATTGTTCGCATTCACACTCGACCAAAGGCCAACATTGCCTGTCTTCCCCACGCCACCCACGCGTAAAGTACATATGATCTTCCGGTTCGTCCCGAACAGTTGCTCCTGTGTAGACCGTCGAGATGAGCGATAGCCCTCTGATCCGTCGATCTGCCGCGAAAGACGCATCTACCCAGTTCCGCCTCATGCAACGCTGTTGGGCACCAATGTCGCGACCGGCAGCGCACACACATGGTCCAAGAACGCTGCCACATCCCTCCGCGCGGCGCCACTACCCTCGCTCTCTTCATCGGACCATGCACGTTTGAGGGTCTTGCGCATTTCTTGCAGTCTCTGGTGCTTCGCCACGCCATCCGCGCCGAACGCGCGCTCAAGCACGTCCCGGAGCTCGTCTCGGACAGCGTCCAGCGTCCCCACTGGCTTCTGACCTGTGCGGTAGATGACCCCTGCTCCGGTGCCGGTCCGAACTTGGATGAGCTCATATGCAACGTCTTTGATTTCGCTCAAATAAATCGCATTGGGAGGCTGGTCGAGGGTGATCGGCCACATAATCCTAGATCGACCTCTCAGCACGCCGTGCATCAATTATCAATATAACAGAGGACGCACATGGGAACACCAGAGTCGATGCACTCGAGCACTGTGTTATGCCCACCGTGCGTGAGGCACCAACCCGACGCCTCCATGACGGACGCATGTCAATACATTGCTTCAAAGACATTGGCAGAGCGGTATCATTGCAACGTACAGGATGATCTAGGAGCGCTTTTTGAGGGAGCCAGTCTCCAAGGTAGACGTCGGGGTTTTCTTCCAGCCTTTGTACGACGTCTTCTGGCAGCCTAGCTACCGGGCTCGGACGCGACATTACCTGATCAAGGGACACTTCAGCGTCGATGGAAAATCATGACGGCAACAAAAGCTTACGAGTGGAATCTTCTGTTCCGTGAGGACATCGAGAGCAGCAGTAAGCTTCGCAGGATCACCGGGCCAGAAGAGAGATCCGAAAGAGAACTGTCACGGAGCGCCCAACGGTGAGCAATGTAGCATGGGAGTGTGATTGGGATACACACATATATCACCGACCGCGGACCGCGCGCCTTCAGCTGCTCGTCCATGAACTTCATGAGGCCTTCATACTGGCCGTTCACAGTCTCCACGGCCGAGGAACAGGCAGAGCAGCCTCCTGGAATGAGAGGTCCACAGAAGTATAGCTCCTGACCTCCCTTTGCGTAATACTCTCGTGCAATAGCCGACGCTTGCGGGTCGTAGTCTTCGGCGTCGAAGGAGAGCATACCATCTGTAACCTGCAAATTACTGAATGAAGACGAGTATGGAAAGTCGGTTTAGCATAGCTCCTCCCTTCAGCGATGCCCACCCGCGCACGGGAGGTCCTCCAATTTAGCGTACCTAATGCTTTTAGCCCAAATGCGGATGATCACGTCGTCCGGCCAGTTGAACTGCGTCCGACATGTGCTCGTCAGCGGCAGTGGAAAGACGGCGCGGAGGAAGGCAAGGGATAAGCGTACCCCTTGGGGCTCATACTCCCAGTCGTACATGGCGGGGAGGCGCGGGGACTCTATCACTGTGCCCGTCCTTGTAGTGAGTGCCTACATTAGCAGGTCGGCTCATCAAACTCTGGAAGACGTTCTGCAAGGAAGACGGACAGACCATCAAGGCGGCCTTGTCATACGAGATACCTTCGCGTGCGGCGAAGGCCTCGATGGCTGGCCGTGGGTCTCCGATGGGACGCGCCGCGAGCCAAGTGGCTGAGACAGGAGCCCAAGTATACAAATGAAGATTCGTAGGCTTCGCACTCGTGCTCCTCTGCTCATGTAGCACACCCGTGATCTCACAGCCGAAGGCCTACGCATGAAAGTTAATATGTTGGCATAGCGCATATCAGTGAGCTGTGACTCCGCCGGACGTAGACGTACGTCTATGACGAGCGCGCTGGGCGGCAATGCTTGGAAATCCAACAGACCGGGAATGCCATCGACAGACTCGCAGGCGATGGACCCCCCGTCGCAGAGCTTCCTCCACAACTCGAGGAAATGATCTCGAAGTTCTGCCGGGTCCAAATGGTTGGTGCCCTGCGCAATGCGAAGCAGTCTAGAGCGGTGATCAGTCAGTCATTCCCGGATCTTGCTCGCTGGAAGAAGATAAGGAAGTAGACGCAACTGGATGCACGAGAGATAGTGCTCTTCTCCTGGAGCGAAGTCACTGGTGATTTCGACTTTGGCCCTGTCATACAGCTTCGTCGGGATGCAGAGCGTGACGACAACTGGTCGCATTCGAACCATCCGAGCCGCGAGGACGGCAAGCGGGCGGGCGTGACCTGTGGGGAAGAGTAACGGTGTGCGTGCTCAACTGGAGGCAGGTGAATGACGAGTGTAGCGTCGGCGACGTACCCCAAAATTGTGTAGGGCAGAGAATAATATGCTTCGGAGCTTGGGAAACCAGCATGATGTTATGTCGCCGTACGAAACGTCCTCAATGAGCAAGTTCGGTTGCAAGACCACACGGCGGTGTTGTGGTATTTATCAGGACCGCCGCGTAAGACCTGGGTCGAGGTCCAGTCGGCAACCGAGTTCCCCGGATTGGAAGTGTTTCACGTCGATTTGCAATAGCGTCGGGGATGGGGCCAAATGAGTGGATGAGAGAACGACTCAGATGTTCGCCAGACTTCAAGCCCGAAGGGTCTGTCGAATACGGTAATCGCCCTCTTGAGCCGCCGCAGCCAATAATGTCGACACCGTGGAGCAAGAACCACCGATCCGCCTTGGCTACATGATACCGCGCGGCGAGATGCACACATGAAGCCGTGCCATGTTAACGTGACTTGTGCACTAAGCGCAGAATTGGTGCGATGATATCCAACAACCGGGGATCGCGGATTACGGAGACGAGCTTTGGGATTGGGAGGCTGCAAAGAGTTGCGGTCGATACAGCGCCGTCGTTAGTGATCGATGTCTAGCACCATGGGCGTTGAGTCGATGGCGTGTACCTTGTGGCGTTGCTTACAGCGGGTCTCAACCGTTGTGATTTTACTCTGCTCATGGAGTACTGGTTGACTATCCGTAAGCATTTAGAAATTTAGAAGTCGTTCTAGATTCTATTTCGGAGTTTGAATATACTTGAAGACGGTTGAGCTCCAAACCGTAAGTGTGCAAGCGAGATTTCTAGATGTGTTGTCCTAAAACAGCCTCACGATCTGCTCTCGCTGCCGCGTCCGTCGCTCTCCTCGTCCTCACCATGTCTCGGCGCCGTACTCTGCTTGATGACTCTTCTGATGAAGAGTACAATGAAGAGCTAGACGACATCGCACACATCGCCGCCGCTGTACTCACTGCCAGTGCTGAAGAGGCTCGACTCCGACGTGCAGAGGCGCGTCTTCACAATCGTCGCTATCTCTGTCGTCCTCAGCTTCTTCCCAACCCCCGCGAAAGCACACCATGGCAGGCCCTCTATCACAGTCAAAATGACCGTGCGTTCATCACAACAATGGGCATAGACTGTGCGACATTTCAGTACATTCTCGACAGTGGTTTTGCTCATCGCTGGAACACGACCCCTATCCCTCGACCCGATGTCCATGCGACTGGAGAACCTCGATTAGGCCGCCGCTCTCTCGATGCCGCAGGCGCACTCAGCCTGGTCTATCACTATCTCACATCTGCAATGTCTGATACTGCCCTACAGCAGATTTTCGCACTTGTCCCTGCCACGGTGGCGCGCTATCGTTCATTCGGCCTTCGTATCCTCCGTGACACCCTCAGGCAACTACCGGAAGCTCAAGTGCTCTGGTGGTCATCAGTCAGGGAGTGCGAGGAAGATGCCGAGCTCATCAGGGTACGGCATCCCATGATTTCGGGAGCTATAGGCGGCATCGATGGCGTGAATCTGCTCACGGCAGCGGCAGATGATCCGGAATTGGAGAACGCAACTTACAACGGGTGGTTGCATGGCCATTACACCAGCTGCGTGCTCGTGTTCTCACCGAAAGGTATGTCTCTGCGTCATTGAGGCCTTCATCAAGCTGACATAAGATGCATAGGGCTCCTAAAAGCTGCTGTCTTCAACGCCCCTGGCAGCTGGCACGATGCAAAGGTCGCCCGCCCGATCTATAAGAAGTTGCGTGAGAAGACACCTGACGGGTACTTCATTGTTGCCGACACAGCATTCCCCCGCGGTACAAGGAGCATTGCAGGTCGCATACAAGCCCCTCTCAAGTCCGGCGTGCGTCTACCTCAAGATCGTGTTGAACGGGACATGATCCTCCTTCGAAACCGGCAGCTCATCTCGTTCCGGCAGACAGCAGAATGGGGAGTCCGTCAGCTACGCGGTGGATTTGGACGGCTGCGTGTACCATTAGATATCAATGATGATGTTGGGCGTAGTGACCTCTTAGAGGTCTGCTTGCGCTCGATGAACCTCCGTACGTCTCGGGTAGGGATCAGCCAGATCAGGAATGTGTATATGCGAATATGGGAGGAAGCGGAGGATAGTGATATCTGGCAGGCATTCGAGGGAGTGGTATTCGGGCAACTGAGGCGGCGTGATCGTGTGGCACGGTTTCATCATATTGCAGTAGAGTAACAATTTCATTTAATTGGTTCAGTATATACATGACATAAATCTACTGGCGGTTATGGCGGTTACGGCGGGGTGTGATAGAGACAGATACATATGTAGAATCGGGAGTAGTGGCGTGCTGCGTGCCATGGTCCGTCGAGCTTGATGCAAGTGTTGCGAGAGTATCAAGTCCGCTTGCTGATGGCTGTGGGGCGGCCGAAGTCGATGGACACCCCGGATAGGATGGTGGGAAATTCCGTGAGCGTGGACGATATGGCTCATGTTGCACCTGCTCCCATGGCTCTGCCATAGCATGCTGGTGTGACAATGCACTCGGGGGCCAAGGACCGGCAGGACCACTGTGGCGTGTGGGCGGATGAGAATACTGTGTCATCGGGAACCCCATGAAGCCCCGGAGCATCTCGAAGGTTTTGATGCGTGCGAGCAGACGTGAGATCTCAGACTTCTTCTCCTGCAGTTGCTGCATAAGTTCTGTGTTTCGGTCTTGCAGAATGTCGCATCGTTCACGCAGTGCACGGTTGTCTTCGGCAAGCCTGTGAATCTCGTCTTGGGCAAGTCGGCGGGCAAAACGGGCTTCGTCGCGAGCATCACGTGCAGATGGATCAAGCGAGGCCGAGATTGAGCTTAGAAACTGATGCGTCTGGTTGCGACGCGTTGCTCGTATAGTACCTGCCCCAGAGTCACTACGAAGCGCTCTGAGAGTGGGCGGGGTTGAGCCAGATGGAGTGACCCTTGTGATCCTTTGCCGAGACGCTGAGCGTGGCGCAGGATCGACATCGCTCTCCGAGCTCCCGGAAGACTCGTTCGCATGCAGACCTGCCTCGTTGGCATCACCCTCATCCACCGAACCACCCTCACCACCACCATTGTCACCACCATTGCTGCAGTCGCTATCATTGAACTCCTGCGTATGCGACTTCTCATTCACCAATGTCTCAATCATAAGAGCCTCCTCTATATACCACGGTACTTCTGTCGCTCCCGTGGGCTTGTCGGAGCCGATGCGGATGATCTGCACCAAGTCATTAGTGGACAGTAATCATGAAAATTACTAGTACTTACATTATCATATTTCGCTTTCAGCGGTTTCATCTCCCGTTTGGGACGGCCGTGCTTGAGTGCCCATTTATTGAACTTCGCGGTAACCTTCTGCCAAGCGTCCTGACCGATGGGTAGCACCAGTCTAACATACTTGAGCAAAGCTGCGAGATCTTCATCTGTGTAGTTAGATGACCCACGGGAACGGCCACCCTGTTTTCCCGCAGTGCCTGACTTCGTGACCGCCGATGCTCGAGACCGACCAGAATGCGATGACACCTTGGCCTTCTTCTTGTTGCCGCTAGTGCCCTGCTCAGGTTCTGCAGCACGCCTTTTGCCTTTCGCATACACGTTCATCTCACGAGAAGGCGGCGACTGAAGAATAGAGATATCGTCGTCCGAGGAGCGCTCATCTTGCAGGATCGGGGGACTCGGTCGAAGACGAGATCCTACTGTTGATGGGGGAGCAGGTAGTGCCATCGAGCGTGCCTGGAAAGAGCGCGAGCTTGAGGTGGCATCCGCTGGGCTCTGAGAAGTGGCATCAGCTCTGATATGGGAGCTATAGCTGATATCTGGCCGCTCGGGTGGTGCATACTCAGCTTGAGTATGCGGGCCTTGCTGCAGTTCTGGATGGCCCTGTGGTATAGCTTGATGAAGTCTGAACCTTGAAGGCGTCCTGTGAGCCGCACAAGTATGATCTTCAGTCAATGAGCGAAGACTATATTGCATATGTAAGTACCTGTGAGCCGCACAAGTATGACTACAAGTACTTAGTAAGTAATCTGCATAAGTACGCATAGAAGTCATAGTACTTACTCTTCAGTCAATGAGCGAAGACTGAAGAGCTGGGGCAGAGAATGTCCTCCTTATATACAAGTCCAGAGGACGCATGAGTAAGCAAAGAAAGAAGAGCATGTGATTCTACAGTACGCTGAGTAAGACGATGGTGCGAGGATGGTGTAAGTATCGCACCATAGTCTAGAGGAATCCAGACAAGTCCGGAACAGCATAGAACGCACTACAAAGATGTCCGGATGCTATAGTACAGGCGTATCGTAGAAATGTCCGTAGAACTGCCATATCGAGTATAGAAGAAGGAATGTCCATGCGGTGCTACACCGCCACCATGCAGCGCTCTGCCGCCCACCATGCGGTGCGTCACCGCCACAGTGCACATCCGGATCAGGTATGGCCAGTACACAAATCCGGAAGTTCAACATAGCTGGGGCTGCTGAATCCTGGGATACGGTCGGAAAGGGCTGAGAAAGGAAGCATTAGCATACATACCGTGACCGACTGCGCCCGGGCCGATGCGACAATGAACGGGTGAGGTTGGCCATTCTGGTCAAACCAGTAGCCCCGGTTCGGATCGTAGTGGGCTTCGGAGCTCATGGATTTGCAGCGACAGGAGAGCTTGGACAAGCAAAGAGATAAAAGGAGGAAAGGAAGAGCGAGCGCAAATGCAGTTTCGATGAGGCTCTCGAGTGGGAGTGTCCCGTCTGCTGAGTAAGCGCTAGGAGTACCGCGCGCCTGCCGTTTCGGGACGTTTAGAACGCCGTTTAGAAATAGAAGGGGGGTCGACCCCCCCTTCCAAATCGCCAGAGCTTGGTCAGTTTAGAACTGGGTCGCCCCACCGTCGGAGTTCGAAAGACCCTCTGGATCTCGGCACAACTACCTTTCCGGCTGTTTAGAACCAGTTCTAAATTTCTAAATCCTTACGGGAAGTCACCCACTTAGGGTCGGCTGCTCCGAGGGCGCCCTAGCCCCTAAAGCGGCAGTCGAGCAAGTTCAGTGTCGTGCAACTGTGGGCAGCTAAGGACTCTCCGGAAATGGACCAACTGCATAGGTATATCTACCACAGCATGTAAAGTCTTTCCGGTGAAGTCAGGCCGCACTTTTCCAGCGGAACAAGCGCGAAAGGCTTGTTTCCTGAGAAGCGCTCGTGGCGACCTGATATGCTGACCGACGACCGTGCTCGAAGAAGAGTGGCTCTGGGTGGCTGTACCTGCCATTTCGGGTCGCATCTCCCTACGGATCTCTGAAGAGAGTAAATTTCAACGGCCTATCGTTATGAGAACCGCTGTATCCTTGACAGTGAGAGACTGTTTGAGGATGCGAGTATTGCAAATTTTGCGACCATTCCTGTGCAGCTGCAGTTATGTATCGATCCTCGATGCATGGGCCAGCGACAACATTTCTTGGACCGCGAAGACGATCGGATTGGAGCGGCAATCGAGCTAAGGCTGACGAGCGAGTGGGACGAAGCGACGTCGAAGTCAAGGGTTCCAAAGTGCCTGTGAACACTCTGTGAACACCATATTTGAGTGAGACGTCGACCAACGTCCAAAAATTCAGCTCAGAGATCATGCTTGCGACTGCCACTCGCGGCGGACGAAGCAGATTCCCTTCAGTTACGTCCCGAACAGGACACAAAACCTGTGAAAGGATAGTTTAAGGTAACTTCTTACTGGGCTTCTACAACTTTCAACACTATCGCCCTGGAGGTCTCACCTTGAGCAAGAGCGTTGCTGGCCTGATACTGTACAGGGTTGATATTTCCGCCGTGTCCGTCGCGAGTGGAAGGCCGGGAGGTGCTTGCTGTGCACTTGACTTACATAAGCGCCCATTGTCGCGAAGCGCTGGTCGGACATCCCGGACTTAGAACTACTCGTTTTAGTACATGGAGTGGATGAACAGTCGAGACGCTCATAGATCAGGAGATTCCGCGGCACGTACAGTAATTCTCATTCAGGCCCAAGGAACAATAGCGCTACCATGGAGGACGATAAGAGGTAACATTCCCCAACTTATTGTGCGACGCTATGCCCTGTCCACCCATACAGTACCGACGAAAACGTACATGCCCTACCTGCTGTAGCCAAATCATCCCGATGGTGGCATCTAGGATGAGTGCCCGGCGAGGGAATATGGCTCTGAAGGAGCAGAGAAAGTTTAGACAGTTCACCTCACCACGCGCAATAGACGCCAATGTGCACTGCTAGTAAACGCCCTACTGCGCCGTTTCAAGCATCCCGAGGAGGGTTTAGCGTCGACACCGGGAGTGCGCAGACATGGTCTAAGAACGCCTCCACCTCCTTCTGCGCGACGCCATCTTGTTCCTCTTCCCCGTCTGACCACGCGCGCCCAAGGGTTTCCCGAAGATCTTGCAGACGCTCGCGCTTTGCCGCTCCATCCGCCCCAAATGCACGCACAAGCACGTCACGAAGCTCATCCCGGACAGCGTCGAGCGTCCCGAGAGGCTTCTGACCCGTGCGGTAGATGGGCCCCCACCTGTCCCGGTACGGACTTGGATGAGCTCATACGCGACATCAAGGTTCTCGCTAAGGTAGATGGCGTTGAGCGGCCGGTTGACGCTGACCGGCCACATAATCTTACGATGTGCCGTAAGCAAGGCTGTGTAGAAAAGGAAGAACGACGGAACGCACATGGGGACGCCGGAATTGATGCACTCCAGCACCGTGTTGTGCCCACCATGCGTCAAGCACCAGCCGAGGGCCTGCAGGAGATACCACGAACATAAGCAGAGTTCCTGGACGATAGGAATCAGAGCCAGGTGGGGTATGACGTACCGGTTGGTCGAGGATCGCCTGTTGTGGGAGCCAGTCACCGAGATATACATCCGGATTGTCTTTGAGCTTCTGCACGAAGTCATCTGGGAGCTTGGCAACCGGACTGGATAGAGCTATGATCTGACGAAGGACAACGAGTGGTAAGGTCGGCCGGATGATGCATGAAGGGTTACACCCGTACGAAGGGGATCTTCTGCTCGACGAAGACTTGGAGAGCCGCAACGAGCTTGGGAAGATCCAACGGCCACCAGAGGGACCCGAAAGATACCTAGCATAGTGTTGCGCGATCAGCGGCGACGTATGAGCAAAACATTGATGCGTGTACGTACGTATATGAGCGATCTCTCACCGCGCGTCTTCAACTGTTCGTCCATGAATATCTTGAGATGGTCAGCCTGGCCAGTTGCAGCCACCGCAAGCCCGGAAGGAGCAGGGTGGCCTTGCGGGATCAGAGGTCTGGCGCAGTACACCTCCTTGTTGTTCTGTGCCATGAACGCCCGCAAGGCGGCAGACGCTTGTGGATTGAGGTTCGCCGCGTCTACGGTCAACATACCGTCTGCGAAATGCAACGTAATAAATGAGGACGATAGCGGTAACGTCACAGAACGCAGCCGTCTCTAGAACCCGCAGAAGCTGCTGCGGCGAACCTCGATATCATAGAAAATATGTGGAGAATCATGTTATGCGGGAAGGTGAACTGCATCGGGAATGTACGCCGGTCAGCGGGAATTCAAACCACCGTGGGGAGGGAAAGAAGTTGTATACATACGCCTTGCGGTTCGAGCTCCCAGTCGTACATGGGCGGAAGACACGGGCTTTCTATCACCTGTACCTGCCTCGTCGTGAACAGCTGTGTGGACAAGACATTCAGCTTCACGGTGCCCTGGAGACGGGAAGGCGAACAGACCACGATGGTGGCTTTGTCGAGCGAGATGTTTTCGCGTGAGGCGAAGGCTTCGATGAACGGCTGCGGGTCGTCTGCGTAGCGAGAGACGATGATAGCAGTTGAAACAGCTGCCCATCTGTATAGGTGGAGATTCAGCGGTGATGAAGAGGTCGTCCTTTTTTCATGTAGCGCTGTAACGATGTCGACTGCGATGCCCTGTGGAGAATCCTCATTAATACATGAGATACCGTGTTATCGAACGACTTGCATCTACGATGACTGCGCTTAGGGGGAAACGCGGAGGCTCATCGTGCCAGCGATGCCATCAGCAGACTCGCAAGGCAGAGCATCCCCGTCGCAGAGCTCCTTCCACAAGGTGAGGAAGTGGTCGCAGAAGACGGTGGAATCGAGATAGTCCGAACCCTGTTCCACACGAAGCAATCTGAGGATTTCCATGCTCAGCAGCTTTCTGTTGCCCAAGGGAGAGAGCGGAATTGCGCAACTGAATTTGTGAGAGGTAGTGCGCCTCCTCGGGGGCGAAGTCGCTCGCAATTTCAACCTTGGCTTCATCGTACAGTTTGCTAGCGATGCAGAGCGTTATTGTGACCGGCCGCAGTCTGACCATGCGGGCGGCGAGAATCGCAAGGGGGCGAGCATGACCTGTTGTTGAGGGGCGGGAAGCGTGAGCAATTAGCGAACGATAGGGTAGGCAGGGTCGATGACATACCCCACATATGGATAGGGCAAAGCAGGAGATGCTTCCGGGCGTTGGAGACCGAGTTTGAAATCATGTCAATCGAGGCGCGTAAAGGCTGAATCGATGACCGGGCCTTGGTACTGCCTGGTATTTAAACAACGGGGGAGGGAAGGATGACTTCGGTAACAGGGCAGGGGCGACGACGCTTGTCAGACATGAAAACAGAACCCGTAAGATATGCGGGGTGCCGTGAACCCTTAGCCGGCCGCCGTTGCATGATGTGGGACGGGGTGCCCGGGTCATGCACTGTATGTGACGACAGGCGGGCACAGAGAACCTACGATTAGTGGTTCTGTAACGGGTTCACCAGCCGTGCCAGTGCATGCTCGGGACGTGTGGGGTCCGGAACGATTGGGAAGCATGTCGATCTCAAACACCCGCAAGGACAGCGATGGTGAGGTCGACACCCAATCGAGCTGACTGAGTGACAGACCGGTCGTGACATGCATATATAGTCAGTGAGGACCTCAGTACTCGCACGGGCCCATCATTGGGCCGCTGTTTTGCAGGCGTTGCGATTGTGCAGGGCATGCTGATGTTGACTGATTCCTCGCAGTGCTACTAGGAGTAGAATAAGGGTGAGCACAGCGCATGAGCCGAATTGTCGCTGCGATGACATACGCGTTGTATGCGCAGTACATGCATAGAATCGTAACAGAGACGTGATCATATTGCTATCGTCCTTTGGCCTCTGCAGAGCTGTAAAGTTGTTAACTTCAAGTTAGCGAGAGATCTCCTCGGAGTAAGCGCCTTTCCCACGCCACTGCTTTGGACATCGAACGCTCATCTTGGGACGATCGCGACGCGCTGCGGCGTTGGGCTCGAATAGTGCAAAGCTGCCTTGCGCCTCTCGAATTCATCTTCCCATTCGTTCAGATACCATACAAAGACGCGGAACGCGAGATCTCTTGTCCAATAGCGAACATGCCGATCGTGCAATTTGCGCCATTCCAGGCGCTCGTCCAACCGGACTTCTGGCACGCCCTCACCAACCTCAAGATCGACGTCCTCCGCCTCTCAGACGACGCCCTCCCCATCGCCGCGTCCTATACTGCTGGTCGCGCAGTCAAGGATCGCGAAACAGGCGCGGAGATCGTCCTCGGCTGCAATCTCGTTCTCGGTGGAGACGCTTTCTCGGACAGTCCCCGGTGCGTCCCTCGATTCTCTCAATCGCTCCTTGAGCCATCGTGATTGACTGCCGATCGTCTACGTCTGTCCACAGCGCTCCGCAGAACGCGGTGCTGGCTAAGGGCGAGTTCAAGAACTTCAACACCATCGAAGACTTCAAGAACGCAGACAAGACCACCCTCTTCAACCATGTCTCTGACGAGGTCTGTCTTCCCCCTGCCCCCCCCCTCCCCCACCCTCGCGTGTCGTGCATTCGCTTATGCTCCCGTAGATATGGAAGAGCATCGTTGAGGATAAGTCCACTGCTTCTCTAACACGCTTTCTCCTCATTACCTTTGCCGACCTAAAAAAGTACAAGTACTTTTACTGGTTCGCCTTCCCCGCTTTCGCCGCGAAGCCCGCATGGGAGATCGACAGAGATTGGTCTAGCGCGACCGAAGCGCTAGGTGAAGAGACGGTAGGCCTATCCGCGTCGCACAGCAACGGAACCGCTCATCCCGAGTGAGCGCAGCTTTCTGTCGTCCATGCCCGGCTACATGGATCTCTTCTTCCATTCTTCCTCATCCGCACAAAGGGTGGTAAGACAGAGATCGCCTCCGTAGAAGAGTACGACAGCTTCTTCGAAGGTATCCCTCCCGACCAGGTCATTCCTCGCTCCTTACCTCCTCTTTTCCGTCCGCTCCCTTTCACTTACGGCATCCGCAGCGTACGGTCGGCTTCGTCGACCCTTCCGCGCAGCCTAGCAACCCAGGCTGGCCGCTTCGCAACCTCCTTGCGTACCTCCTCGTGCATCATCCTGAGACTGCCAAGGGTGTTAGGATCCTCTGCTGGCGAGATGTTGAGCCTCTCGCGCCCGGATCCCAGGGTGCTTGGAAGAGTCGATTTGGGGTGCTGAAGCAGGGTGCAGGCGAAGGCGCGTCAACGGCCACAGCCAATACCAAGCCGGCAGCTGTGGGCTGGGAGAAGAATGTCCACGGTAAGCTGGGCCCGCGCGTCGCGGACTTGGCACCGATGATGGACCCGGCGAGGTATGTACGCGTATGCAGCGATGAGCGATTGCGTTGCTGATCGGCTGGTAGGCTGGCCAACCAGGCGGTAGACCTGAACTTGAAGCTTATGAGGTGGCGGATTCTGCCGGCCCTTGACCTAGAGAAGGTCGCCAATACGCGCTGCTTGCTTCTGGGCGCTGGGACGCTCGGGTGCTACGTCGCCCGCACGCTCATGGTGCGTCCGCTCCTGCTTGCCTCACATGCTGTGCTCGCAGAGCGTGGCTGACGAGGATCACAGGGCTGGGGCGTTCGGACGATCACGTTCGTGGACTCTGCTCGAGTGTCGTTCTCGAACCCTGTGCGGCAGCCGTTGTTCGATTTTGAGGACTGCCTAAACGGGGGCAAGCCCAAGGCGGCTTGCGCCGCCGAGAGACTGAAGAAGATCTTCCCCGGTGTCGTACGTCTTTTCCCTTTTGATGTCCCTTACGGACTTACCCACCGTGTTTGGAGAACGCTACGGGTCACAGCCTGTCCATCCCGATGCCAGGCCACCCGATCCCTCCAGCGTCGGTAGAACAGGCCAAGAAGGACGTAGCGACGCTAGAAGCGCTCTTTGACACACACGATGCGATCTTCCTCCTCATGGATTCGCGCGAGAGCCGGTGGCTACCGACCGTCCTCGGTGCGGCGAAGGGAAAGCTGGTGCTTAACGCCGCGCTCGGATTCGATACGTTCCTGGTCATGCGGCACGGCGCACGCACGCCCGATGCGAAGGGGCAGCGGCTCGGGTGTTATTATTGCAACGACATTGTCGCGCCGACGGACGTGAGTACCCTGTGCTCCAGTCGATAGGAAGGGTAGCACGCTGATGTGTTCATGCTGATGTGTTCTCAGTCCCTCACGGACAGGACCCTGGATCAAATGTGCACCGTGACACGACCGGGGCTGGCGCCGATCGCGGCATCGACCGCGGTGGAACTGCTGGTGTCGATGCTGCAGCATCCTGAAGGGTATGCAACTGTTCATCCTCTGTGTTGGCGTGCGACTGATTATCTTCAAGAATCCATGCACCGGCGCCCCCACCACAGACCAACAATAGCGACGCCACATCTGCTGGGACCGAGGGAATCTTGGGACTGGTACCGCATCAGTTGAGGGGTTTCCTGGCGCAGTTCCGGAATGTGCCCATTGTTGGGCCTGCGTACAGCAAATGCACGGGCTGCAGCGAGACGGTAACGCGGCTTCATTTTCGCGTAGAAGACTCATGTTGACGAAGTGCTCACGCGTGTAGGTGCTCAAGGCATACGAAAAGGATGGGTTCGATATGCTGCTGAGGGCGTTCAATGAGACGGAGTTCTTGCCGAGCCTGACGGGACTGGACAAGCTATACGAGGAAGCGCAGGCCGCGATTGAGAACGACGATCTGGTGGACGCGGAGGAGGACGACTTTTAAAGGAACGGATATGCATGCAACTGTGACGATACCACGTGATGTACAGTACTGGATCTATCGTGTGTGTTATGATACCCTTGCCGTCGACGTCGTACCGTACGTTCTCCTACGTTGCGGTGTTGTGAGGCGTCGTGCGAGCGGAGGCCCACGTCGGTGGAGTGATAGACGCCCGATGCGCACGCGATCCAGGGCGCGATATTTGCGCATGTTTGGCGTGCCACCTCACTCGCGGTACGCGACGTGTCCAAAGGCGTAGGAACACTTTAAAGCAGCTTTCCACTCACTCGACCTTGTCCACCTCGTCTTAGTTGCGTTCGCTGACCCCAGCCGCTCGTTGCTATCATCAGCCATGAGCGGATGTACGTCCGACCTATCTTATTCCTTGTTGACCAGTAGTTAACGACCGTTGCAGTCCGGTTTTTGAATCTCGTCCGACCGTTCCTGCCGATCCTCCCAGAAGTCTCCTCTCCCGACCGCAAAGTACGCGCCTCGCTCTTGCCGTATTCCTCGCCTTGCTGACGTCCCCGCGCGCACACACAGGTGCCGTTCAACCAAAAAGTGCTATGGACCGCCGTCACGCTCCTCATTTTCCTCGTCTGCTCTCAAGTGCCCCTCTACGGCATCATGTCCTCGGACTCTGCCGACCCGCTCTACTGGATGCGTGTCATCCTCGCTTCTAATCGTGGCACGCTTATGGAACTCGGTATCACCCCCATTGTCACGTCGGGCATGATCATGCAGCTCCTCGCTGGGGCCAACCTCATCGAGGTCGACTTCTCGCTCAAGGAGGACCGTGCGCTCTTCAGCGGGGCCCAGAAGCGTGAGTGGTCGACGGTCCTCTCATGTGATAAATTCTTACTGGCAATAAAGTGTTTGCCCTTATTATCTCCCTCGGCCAGGCTACCGTCTACGTGCTCACTGGTCTCTACGGACAGCCCCGCGATCTCGGCGCTGGCATCTGTCTATTGCTCATCATCCAGCTCGTCTCCGCCTCGCTCATCGTCATTCTGCTCGACGAGCTCCTCCAGAAGGGCTACGGGCTGGGCTCCGGCATTTCCCTGTTCATCGCGACCAACATTTGCGAATCCATTGTCTGGAAGGCGTTTTCACCGACCACCGTTAACACCGGCCGGGGACCCGAGTTTGAGGGCGCGGTGGTCAACCTCTTCCACCTGCTCTTCACCTGGAACGACAAGGGCCGCGCACTTCGGGAGGCGTTCTGGCGGGAGCGCCTGCCAAATATCATGAACCTGATCGCCACCGTCGTCGTCTTCGCGGTCGTCATCTACCTGCAGGGCTTCCGGATCGAGATCCCGGTCAAGAGCAACCGATTCCGGGGGCAGCGCGGGAGCTACCCTGTGAAGCTGTTCTACACGTCGAACATGCCGATTATGCTGGAGAGCGCGCTGACGTCGAACGTATTCATCATCTCGCAGATGCTCGCGTCGCGCTTCCCGAACAACTTTTTGGTCCGTCTCCTCGGTGTTTGGGAGGTGCGTACGAGGGAGGTGATATGGCCGTGCCTGAAGTGCTGATTGTTGCTGCAGCCGTTGGAGGACTCGCCTCAGCTGGCTGCGGTGTCCGGGATTGCGTACTACATGTCACCGCCGCACACGCTGCGGGAGGCGTTGGTGGATCCGTTGCACACGCTGATTTACATCGCGTTCACGGTGACGGCATGCGCGATCTTCTCGAAGACGTGGATCGAGGTGTCTGGTAGCGGGCCGCGGGACATTGCGAAGCAACTCAAGGAGCAGCAGATGGTGATGGCGGGGCACCGAGAGGGGTCGATGTACAAGGAGCTGAAGCGGGTGGTGCCGACGGCGGCGGCGCTGGGCGGGGCGATCCTGGGGCTGTTGTCTGTGGTGGCAGACCTGATGGGTGCGATTGGGAGCGGGACGGGAATTCTGATGGCTGTGACGATCATCTACGGCTGTGAGTGATTCTGGTTCTTTGCGCGTGGGCGGTGCTGACGTGTGACGGGGCAGATTGGGAGATTGGTATGCGCGAGTCTGGTGGACCGGAGATGGCAGCGCTGGGAGAACTGTTCTAAATGGGAGTAGGAATGTGGGCGTTCGGTTTGCGGCACGCCTTGAGGAATGAACGACGCACTGAACATGAGGGGACGCCGCCTGGCTGGCCCGTCGATGCGCTGCATGCGTTGCGTTGGCGGGGAGGTGGTGTGTGGGTGGGTGGGTGCTGGATGGACGGGATAAAAGATAGGCCAAGGCCGGGACGGGGGCGTGTACTGTAACGTATAGCGCCGTGATCGCCCGTTGATTGAACGCGACGTCTGATGGCTGCGCTGGTCGTGTGCCCCGCGTGAGAGAGCGATGGCGGGATGTGTGAGCTTGTGGGTGCACGGGCGTCTACGGAGGGGCAAGCGGCATCATCGAGCAGTACCGTGGTGCTGATCTCGACGTGCACCTTCGTCTTGTACTGTAATACTGTAACGCTCTCCAACGTGATGCGGGCTTGGCCAAGGGCCCATCAGGCAGCTGGGTTGCCCAAAGCGGGCGTCGTCGTCATCGTCAATGGATGACGTCGGAGACTCCACCTCGACGTCGCGTCTCCTGCTCCTGCTTCCGTGCCGTATATAAGCAACAACCCTCGCCTTCACATGCCCCTCTGCACATTCGTCCGCACTCTCCTCACGACTCTCCGTTTCACGACTACTCTTCTCATCCTACAGCCCTCGTAACGCTCACGCCTCTTCACGACCCTTCAGCAAACAAGGTATCGCGATGGACAAGGCCTCTTCCGTCGTCGCCGCCCTCAACGCCGGCAAATTCCCCACTCAGCACCAGATCTCTCAGGGCATCGATCGCCTCCTCGCCGCCCCCATCCTCAATAACGAACCCTCCGCAGGCGTAGGCGAGCTTTCCGCCCAGGGTCGCGAGCTCCAGAACGATGTCCGCGACCTCCTCAACGCCTACAAGCGTCTCGGCGAGAACAAGAACGGTCAGTCCCTCTCTCTCCAGGCCGCTCTTGCTCATTCAGGACTGACTTGGTCCCCCCAGGCGACAACATCATTCAAGAATCCCTATGGCATCTCTCCGAAGTAGACCCCTCCGCCACCTCCACCTCCCTATCAATGGACGTCGACAAGGACCAGGCGTCGCAGGACGCACGCGCGATCGCACGCGCCATTCGCAGCCTCACCAACACCGGTTGGGAGAACCTCTCCCATGAGGGCCGCTCCGTCTTCCACGACTTTGCCTCCTTCATGCGTCTCGCCCTCGCGGACGCAGCAGAGTACGTCGGAGAGAGCGCCCAGAGCGCCGCAGAGGCGCTCCGCGAAGTAGACAAGGACGTCCAAGAGGGCCAGCGCAACGAGCTCGGCATCAAGCGCAAAGCAGAGGACACGCCCCAGGACGCCGACGCCCGCGCAAAGTTTGAGCGCACCATGGACTCCACAAAGGAGGCCGGCTCAAAAGTCATCGGCGCAGGTCAGGTCGCCGTCGCCACTGGCCAGGATCTCGCCAATCGCACCAGCTCACGGCTCCAGGATGCATTCTACAAGGTACATTTTCCGCGGTCTATCAGTCATAACACCTTGGCTGACGTCTCGCACAGATTTGCGACCGTGCGCAGAGCGATGAGAATTATCACAAGTCTATCTCCACCATTTTCGACCTCGCGCAGAAGTGGATTCACCGCTCACTCGACGCGGCTGGTGACGTCAATCAGGCTACTTCGCTCGATGCGTTCATTGACGACCCGACTCCCGACAAACATCTCATCACCGGCATTCGCGGTCTCCGCACTTTCCTCGAACGCCTCGCGAGCGGTAAATCCCTTGACGGCTTCTTCGCCGCCCTCCGCGTTTGCGGCGTCGATATCCAGCAAGACCAGGACGTGCGTGGCTGGTGTGATGAGTTCATCGCCTACCTGCGCCGCAGCCTCGACGAGCGCGGCTACGTCCGGAGCGACGAAGCTCGCGAGAAGCGTGAGCAGCTCCGCAATGAGTGGAAGGCGCTCCTGGACAAGGATTCGGACAAGGGCCGCAAGTGGAAGGAAGACGTCGGTGCGCTCAAGCGCGAGGCGGACGAGTTCCAAACTGCCATTGACCGCGATCAGGACCTCCGTGCCGTCCGGAAGGCGCACCAGAAGCTCGGCGAGGACCTCGAGAACGGTCTGCTCGTCGCGGGCAGCACGGGCGTGCAATCGCTTATGGATCGCGCACCGTGGTTGTGGCAGGATATCTTCAACGTGTACCTGCCGAAGATTGTCGGTATGATCAAAGATATCCCCATCCCAAGGTACGCGGCAGCTGCGCGATCTGTTGAACGCAGTCTGAGGTGTTATCCGCAGAACCGAGTACAAAGACGACGAAGTCGAGTTTGTGCTCGAGGATCTCGACATCTCGACGTTCTCCCTTCTTCCCGGCCACGCATATATTCGCAACATCACCGACATCGACATCAAGGCGCCCTCCGCAGGTCAGGCCGACACGGCGGTCGGCGCGCTCACACGCATTTACCTCCAGGCGCTCCAGATTCAGCTCAAGGAGGTCTCGTTCTACTACCACGACAAGACGGCGTCCGTCGGCCCATCCGAGTTCACCGGTATCCTCGAGTTCACCCTGCCACCGCAAGGCGTGGATGTCGACGTCGTCGTGCGCACGATTCCGAACTCGCCGCAGGGATTGCAGGAGCGCGAGCGGCGCAGTGGATTCATCGACATCCAGCGCGTGGATGTGAAGATCTCCGAGGACATTAACCTCACCATCAAGCAGTCGAACCACCAAATCCTCGTCTCCGTCTTCCGCCCGATCATGCTCTCGCGGCTGCGCGATGCGCTGCAGACTGTGTTGGAGCAGCAGATCCGCGCCGCCCTCCAGTGGACGGATGCCTTCGCATGGGACGTTGGCCGCCGCGCAGAGGTCTTCAGCGACGCGGGGCTGCCGCGCGGCGCGAGCCTCGTTGCCGGCTTCTGGAGCGAGCTCGGACACCTCCAAAAGGGCGAAGGCGGTCTGTTCTCTGGCTGGAAGGCGACGGGCACAGGTATCATCAAGGACGACAAGGGCGCGCAGTTCGCGATGGGCGCGGAACCGCAGGTCCTCTCGGGCGAGAAGCGCGGGCCCAAGGGCAATTTCTCGGAACCGCTTGGTGAGCGTGAGGATGTGCAAGCCGGAGTTGAGCAGGCAAAGAGCGTGGCCGAACAGCTGAAGGAGACCGCAAAGGACAAGGCGCGGAAGGTCAAGAGCTTCAAGGATACCGTAAGCGCAAAGGTCGAGGAGGAGAAGGCGCGCCCAGGTTGGCAGAGCGGCGCGTTCGATTGGTCGTAGAATCCTGGCATTCCGCGGGAATGTAAACGGTCGCTTTGTATCTCGGTAGCCATGCCCGTTGCTTCAGCAGTGCTCAGTCAATGTATCCTTAATCTCTGTCTCACCCTCTTGGCCAAGCCAGAACTGCCGACGTTTCCGCAACCGTGCACCACTCGGCTCTCCGTACGGCGCTTCAGGATGGTTGCACATGTCGTCTGTGTCGTGCTCGCAAGTGCATGCAAACGGTCTGCAGCTGTCTATCGGACCGGATGACACGTTGACCGCTCCACCAAGAACCTGCCGTCAACAGACGAGTCACGATGCTCAAACGTCCGCTGCGCTTGTACAATGACAGAGACCGGACGCCAGGATCTCCGACAATCCAGCTTCGAGGAGGGCTTAGCTCCGTGGGCCAAGTCGCTGAGCTCTTCGCAGCCCGGCGGCCTTCGATTGCTCACATGGAAAGCTCAGCGGCCGGTTGGTATCACAGGAAGTGACATAATTCTGCTTGAGGACTTCGTATAGATGGACCAGTTCAGGACGATCGACTCGTAAGTTCTGTGCGAAATTCATGCTTTTTCGGCGAAATGCCGACGCTGGCGGACAGGCCCTCGAACACGGAGTCGGCCATGAACATTGAAGAAGATCGAGGAGCGGCATTGCTAGGCATGGGACGCGGAGAGTACGGGTCGTTGGAGCAACATGCGTCGACGAGCACATGCCCATCCATTCTGCATACCTGATGAGAGCGATCGCCCTCAAACGCGGGACCGGCGCATCAGACGCACCCGTCGTGACGAATCCGATATTGCAAGCGTCGTAATCAGCGTTCCGGTCATATCTCGGCAAGCCTTTCGCATTGGCCTTCGAGAACTTCTTGCTGGGAGGGAGATCGACCGCAATGTGCTCCGCGATCGTTGATCTCGCGCAACACCGATGCAGTAGTTGTTGGGATTGATGGACGCCGCGGGACGTTGAGCGCGGGCGGCCATGGCTCTCGCGGACACAGAGATGAACGGTTGACTTGTCCATGCTCAGCGTAAAAGGCGCGGCGTGGTCCATCGCGTAGCATGCACGAGGAGGTACGTGTAGATCGGCGAGGAACGTCGCATCATGACCTCGACTAGGTCCTGGGTGAGGAGATTATAAAAGCGAGAGCGCGGGGAATGGCAAAAAAATGAACTTGAGTTACAAATGGGCGATCGTTATGACGAGGGGCCGCCCGGGAGCGGCGTAGATGGTTGCACAGCTGCCGGCCCCGATGCGAGTTGGGACCGTGGCGTCCAAAGAGCCCTCATCTTCTGGCTACGATGGCCGCGACTGCGACATGGCGATGTCACTCCGAGTAAGTTTACACAAGATGGGCTGTGGATAGGTTTGGGGCGACCGGCAGATGGAGGCTCGTCGAGAACGGCGTCGCGGGGCTCAAGTAGACAGCGACTATGATGGCAAGCCGGCGCTTGGATGTTAGACGCCCACAACGCGTCTGTGGCGTGGCTGAGAGCCTGAGCTTGGGCTCGAACCACGGCCACTTGTGTGTGCACCTCTACGTCGACATACAAGAACAACATGAACACTCAGCTATCAAGCACCCAAACGAGCTTTAAGCACCCGAGACGCGTGCGTCAAGTCCGCGCACGTACGCTCACCGACTTTTCGAACACGGGCGAGCTTGCGGTCGTGATGGTGAACGCCATCGAGGGTGAGCTTTTGGCCTTACGCTTCTTTTCCGGCGGCGTGTAGTCGGCGCATTGATCGGTCTCGCAGCGCATCAAAGCCTTTACCAGGACGCAGGGATTCTGCATGGGGACGTCAACCTGAACACCATCATCGTCTTTGACTTTGGCTTCGATGATCTGGAGTCCCCCATATCTCCTCAGGCTCATGGGCGGGCTTCGGGTCAGGGCGCTTTCATGACCATCATGACGATGGGCGGGCTAATTGACTACGACGTCCCGAGACCAAGGAAGGCCTGAGGAAGCACGAGGTGGTAGTCGCACCTAAGGCAGGTTCCGAGGTACCTTTAAGACTAGTTGATGGCCAGTGGGGATCTGCGCTGAGAGACGCTCTTCCGTCAGGACAAATCGCAGTGAGGTACGAGTAGCGATGGAGAACCGGGAGTGAGATCTCGGAGGAGCGTTGGGATGTTTGGTGAGGAGGTCGCGCAGAAAAAGTGAGGCTCCTACCCGCCGCACGCTGCGTATTGAGGGGTGCCTTTCCTTCAAGGTCACCTCTTCTTTTGTGCTGTGAGATTACTGTATGTTGTTGGAAAGATACTGAGCCTAAATGACACGGGCATTGACGCTATAAGCTCAGGATACATTTGAAGCATGAGGGCACTATCTCCGTGAGCATCAGCGCAACTCGATAATTTCCAGCCGTACCACCACAGAGAATCTGAGCGCTCAGCCATCACGATCCCTCGTTTGCGGGGGCATCGGCGGCTGTTTCCTCAAAGCAACCTCCGAAACTGCACACGAGAGCATTGATCACAAACGAGCCTTGACCAGATGGACTCGCTGGGCGTAGTCTTCGTGCAGGATGCCCCAGATGGCCAATGCAAGCTCGCGCGGTTTCTCCTGCAAAACCAGATGGCCCGCGCCGGTGACTCTGACGACCGAGCGCATGCGCCGTCCGACCCTCTCGTCCACCATGTCCTTTTGCGCCTCAATGGACCTATGATGCGCGCGACCGGCTTTGTGAGCCTGCAGGACTGCAGTACCTAAATGAGCAAGGATCAACGTACATCATGTCGTTGATTCCGCTAAACACGCAGTGCACAGGTATTGCATGGCAGATCGCCTTGAGCCGCTCCATACTGATATGTGCGTCGTCATAGGCGCTGTAGCAACCAGCCTCTTGCTCACGCGGCGTAGTCAGGGTAACGCCCTCTTGCAATTCAGGGTAGGCGGCGGTCGGAAGGTCACGCAGTCCGTGCTCCTATGTGAGAAGAAAATGTGATTGGACTTGTGGCGCAATCGTATAGTAACTGGGAGCACAATACAGGACGTACAATGAAGAGGTCGAGCGAGCGCGGGTCCCAGCGTTTCCACGGCAGACGCTTCGCAAACCACTCCTTGGCGGTCGCGCGTGATGGCCAGATGTCCTTTCGCACTCGTGCGACGTCTATGGCACGCAGGAACGTTGCCCCTTTTTTGATCTCCTCCCGCAATCTGTCTGGAGTCATCATCGGCGGCTCTACCATGATCAGCGAGGAAAACGGGAGTTGATTGACGGCGTAGTCCTCTGTGGACTGGATCCTGCGATGGTGAAGGTGGCATATGGGCGTTCAGCAACGGGGAGGTAGGAATGAGGCATACAAGATGCATGAGCCCGCAGAATGGCCTATGGCAACCACGCTACACCCAGATGCTATGAGTCCGGACTTAAGGAAGACGTTGACCTCGCGGGCACACTGCGCTCCCGCTATCGTGTGTTGCGTGATATTGGATACCCCACTAGACGAGGGGAGCGAACTCACTGAGACCATCAGGAAATTCGAGCAGGCGATGTTCGTTAAGGATTGCCGCGCGACCGTGGTTCGGCATGTCCATACACCACACCTCTACAATGGTGTATGCGCACGTTGGTGTCGCTCGCTGGAGATCAACAAGCTGCTCGAGTACGGGGATCCATGCTTCCTTGTCTAAAACGAACAGTGGTAGATTAGCGCTCCCGAGGAAAAGTCTGAAGAAACACACTCACGATACGCAGTGCCGTGCAGCAATAGAAGTGATAGCCGGACGCGAGGACGGTCGTACGGTGGGGTGCTACCACTATCCGCCGACGCGAGGCTGAACCTCACCAGCGCATTCAATAGTCCGCCGTTTTCCTCAGACCCGGGTAGGGTAAAGACACTGGCTTCGAGCATGTTGGTTGAGAGGTGATAGAAAGAGCAAGGCCGAAGCAGCGGATGCGGGATGGCGGCCGGCAGTTTGCACATGCAATTTCTGAGCGCCTCCACGGACTCATGCCGTTGATCTGAAAGGGTCATCACAGCGTCGAAGCGACATTGGTGCCACAGCATCAGGAAACGTTGGGAGGTGTGCCAGGGAGGACGCACCCGCTGCTGCGAGAAAGCGCCGACAAGAGATCTATGGGTGGAAAGCCCTGAGGCAACGTGGCGTAGTATTGTAATGGTGCGCGTTGAAGACGGGAACGCAAGGAGGAAGAAGCTAGCCGTCGAGGAAGCGAGCGAGTGCGGGAACGGGAAGCAAGGGCGCCAGGACCGGCGTTGATTCCGCAGCGATACAAACGGGTGCGCGAACGGACTAAGTACTAGACCGACGAGCCAATCAAGTATAACGTATCGTAAGCAGTCCAGATGCGACTACTCCTGAGATTTGTAGCACGGGGCAATGGCCATGACCCGGAACCCGATCTCAAGAGACTCGCGTTGGGGACCGGCAAGTCCTGCATGCCCAGGATTGTTTGTTCATGTTGGTTGGTCAGAGTAAGGGCCCTTCCGCGAAGAATCAAAGCTTCATCACACTGTTTTGAGCCTTAAAAAGTGGAAATTTGCGTACTTCGCAACCTTGGGTGTGTTATGTTCAGGACAAAGATATTTCATACATCGGAGAAAAGCAAGTGTACATCTGCCATAGCTTTATGTGAAGGCAGGGACCGCTTATTTTTTGTGGCCATAACATGAAACACATCAACTAGGATCCTACAGAGCTTCACGCGAAGGAAAAGAACGGATTGTGCACGCTAGAAACATCGCGCAAGCTGCAAGCCCTGTGCGCGAAGAGACGCGCGAGGCGCGCGTGCCACAGACGCACCTCCGAGGTCACATGACTTGCACTGTGTGCAATCGGGCGACCTCCGCTCGATCCTAACGCACTGGAAAGACTGGCCAGAGAGCAGTTGTAGGAGCAATGAGAGGTCTATCGGAAGCGAGAGAAGGACAAGGAGGTGCCACTGAAGTCCAAGGTTCCGAACAAAGCTGCAAAGCTTGAAGCCCTACGACATGCTCTCGCGAGGTATCAAGCGCGTCCTATGTATGGTTCGATGCCGCTGTGATGGATTTCCATTGGTCGCGCTGTACAGATTTTATATTGCTACAGAGATATGGTGAATGGCTATTGCGCGTGCACGGTACGCGATCGCGCGCATAGCACTGCCCACACGCGCGACGCGCATGCCCTGCGCGCTTCATTAGGGACGCGTCTTTCGCACGACCACCTCCGAGATGGGCGTTAGATTACTAAGCTGTCCACAGACCTCGCAAGGCTTGCCGGTCCCCAATTGCCTTGTCGTAGGCGTTTCTTAGCCTGACAATTGAACTCTCTATAGATCTATAACATGGCTACGTCTCGATGTTGTGAAGGACGGTTGCCCGCGGTGTTGCCCCCGCCGGCTCTCAGTACAGCCTTCATACCGTGTTTCATCCGGCGATGTATTTAAGCGGGCGCCGCGCTGCAGACCCATTGCAGATCCAAGTTTTCCCAACAGCAGGCTCTCGGGTTGTACCATAGTTGAACGATCCCAAGGTAAGCACTTTCAGCTGATGCGGTGTTGAGATATTGAGCAAAGCTATCTATAGTAGAGCGAAAGTGTCCATGACGGTGGATGCAAGCGCGACGGCTGCGATGCCGTCTGAGAGGCCCCCGCTCCCCATCCCCGCTTTCGTTCTGCTTCCAGACGTCATTCTTGCATGCATCATGGCGTTACGACCACCATTCGTAGTCAAGATTGGAGCATCTCTCCTGCTGCTTTGTGCTCCCATCTATGCCTGTGCGACGTATACCGCAGGCGGGGGAATGGCTGACTACCTAAGGGCATGCGTAATCTTTGGGAACATGTTGTTCAACATCATGCTCCTGACCTGGCTAACGGACCCAATCAAGGACTTCCATTATATCAAGGATCCGACCCCACTGACACAGAAGGCGCCCCTGGCTAGAATATGGGATGCATTTTGCATCATTCGCAACTGGCGCCTGATCGGTATGAACGTCCAGGTGCGCACAGTTTGTACTTTCACCCACTCGCCGATCGATTGTCCATATCAATCCGCTTTCATTGTGACAGGTGGCCAACATTCCACCGCCTTTCCAGGGTACCAGGGCGCAGTTCCTCATGAGGGGATTCCGTCAGCTCGTCACGAGTTTCATCGCTCTTGATGCCCTCTTGTTCTTTATCCATACGCATCACCACCTCTACATAGCAGACAGCTCCTCTTCCCATCTTCCTGCCGGAGCTCTGGGATATGTCATGCGTTCTGGGTGCACGGCGATCTACCTTCTCACAACGTGGTTCATCATGAAGCTGTGCTATGCCTTAGTGTCCACAGCCGCGGTCGCCACGGGACTATGGGGCCCGGAAGATTGGCCGGATCTCCTAGGACCGGCTTCTGAGGCATACACAGTCCGTCGCTCGTGGGGGTAAGTGCCGAAAGACTCCATCCGTTGACTTTTGGATGCTCACCTTGAAACTCTGCAGACGTGTTTGGCACCAGCTGCTCCGTCGCGTGCGTACCCTACTTCGAGTCTCAATGTCTGATCTCCCTACGGATTCAACTGACGTACGCATCACTGTCCATAGCATTTCTCGCGCTGGGGCAACTTGGCTGTCGACACATTGGGCATCTCGCGAGGCACCTGGCTGTCCTCGCAGGTACAGGTCCACGTCGCCTTCAACCTCTCAGGGCTCCTGCATTGTCTAGGCGACCTAATGGTGGGCAAGGAGTGGGTAGGCCGCTCATGGATCTTTTTCGCCCTTAACGGCCTCGCCATCACTTTCGAGGACACCGTTATAGCGCTGGCGAAGCGCAACGGTTTCGGTCGTGCGAGTGGAGACGCTGGTCCGACGCGAGCGATGCGAATCTTGGGATACGTGTGGGTGTATTCGTGCATGACGTACTCGGGTTGGTTCTACTCGTCGTATCTGTGGGAGACGAGAAGACCCTTGGCAGACCCGATGCGGCCGTATTCGCCGATCAGTAACCTTGTTTTGCCGTTCATGTGAGTACACGTCACCTTCTGCTACATGCTCCGGCTACTCACTCATACGTCAACTTCCTCAGTTGGAGAATCACCGGTACCATGTGATTTGTGATGTGTTTTGCCCATTGAAGGATGGAGTTCGATAGGACCAAGCATGGTCAGCGTCCACCTTGTCTGTTGTTTCTCACGGAAGGCCATTGTCTGTTGTTTCTCACAAAAAGGTAGCCCATCCGCGATCAGACACTCATGGATAGCAGAAGATGTCACCGTGCGGCGTGTACAGTGCGTCTATTGCAAGGTGTCACTGCAAACGACCTACACGCCCGGGCACTTACTACTCTATACGTGATATCTGCGATTCCTCTACACCTCGCAGATCTCTACACGAGTTTGTTGTCGAGACTCTCCGAGTTCTTCAGTGCAAGAGGCTTCCGGGACGATCACGTCCGGCGGCCGGGTGTCCGTGCGCGCCTTGGTACCGACATCGTCACGATTACGCACATCGACAGAACGCGTGTCGAGCTCGTCCTGGCCGACAATTAGGTACAGAACGCGATCAGCGACCTACTTCCAGAATATAGGGAGTGTGAAGCAAACCGACGATCAAGTTGTACTGGGCGATCCTCGCCATTCCCTATTTTTTTCTGGAGCCTGCCTGTTCTCGCCGATGTCGACGTCGACGTATAGACCGAGCTTGCTGAACTTGTCCGCAACCTCAGAGGCATACACCCTCTGCACAAAGAGACACATGTCAGTCATCTGAAACGTTACCTAGCCTTGTCGTATGAGATACTCACGTAGGCGACGGCTACGGGAACGATCAGGACCTGGCGACTCCGGGAAAACCAGAAAGGCATGCAGCGCACGTTCAACAATCGGCACCGCGTCGCACCGACCACGCCCAGAATAACGACGCACCACCTTCCCGCGAAGTGTTCGGTGATGGTCGCGATGAATCGCTCGAGGCTGCCCAGGATCGCGCGGTGAACGATGACTCTGGAGGCTTGCCCGCGTCGGCGTCGGCGGCCTCATCTGCGCTGCGGTACTTGAGTTGAAGCATTCCGGGAGCTGGAAGTCGAGTTGAAATGTCGCGCACTGGAACGCGCGCCGGAGAGCGTCGCGGATCGTGATGTCGACCTGGGGGCCATAGAATGCGCCGACGCCCGGGTTGATCTCCCACTTGCCCGGATAAAACTTCTCAAGCGCCTTCTTCAATTGCTGCGAATAAGAAATGGGGGTCAATGCACCAGGAGCGGGTGAGCAAGGGATGGAAGGGAGTGGAGATATTGTATCCGCGGCTGTCAAGACATCCTCGTGAGTTCCAACTTGAAACTAGATACGTAAAGCAGTCGCGTCGAGCAACCCAATGGAGGAGTTCGCGAACTGCGGGCTTCTCACGACGATCGTGAAGTTGTGCTTTCCGGATGAGAGCCCGTACTGCCAGAACAGAGGAACGTCATACTCGATCGTCGTGCTTTCGTTCCGTGTCCTGACGAAAGCACCGACATCCTGGTCGTCGAGAATGAAGGACATGTAGGTGTTCCCTGTCGGGCTCGTATTCGAGTGTGACACGATACCGTACGCGTATACCCCGGATCCTAACCTCAGAAAAGTGAGTGCCTGTTCGTTGACACGTAGAAGCGCGAGCAACGGCGCTCACCCATGAAGACGAGTGTCCCAGTTATGACCTGCTGATCAGTTATGTTGTAGACAGCCTCGTGCCACGTCCCGTTGAGCACCTTGCTCTTGTCAATGCCCGACACCTCACAACGGGTGCAGTTTTGGCCCGCCTTCCACACACCGGGCGGCGAGTACTGCACGATCTGGAGGCTGCCATCTCCGCTGCCCGTGGTGTCATCCACAATGATGTCCTGCGAATCACCAATAGTGAGCGCTTCGGGCAGGCTTGAGATAGCAAGGATGATAGAGATGAGGACGCTGGAAAACGAGAACGAGAAGGATAGGTGCATAGCGGCCGCGATCGGGGTGAGCAATTCAGGAGCCGTAATTCTCGGAGCAAACATACGTTGATATATAGCAGCAGTAACTCACCGTCCTTGTAGATTCCGAGTATCGCCCCTACCATCAGTGCCAATGTGGCAGTCCTACGTATATCCAGTGCGCGTCTGAGCAGTCGCAAGTTATGCGCATGTGAGATTGCTCCGAGATGGTCGCCAGACCAGCGTCAGTCGAGCTACAACGCAGTCGCGAGAATCCACGCCCATCAAGGGATGTGCCTCCGCGAAGCGGGCCATGGCCAAGAAATGCAATACAAACTGCCAGGAAACCTATACAGTACAACACAACATCATATCTCAGTAGGTTCGCCAAGACCTCCATTTTATCCGCTTTCCGCCCTCTTGATCATCCGCCGATCCCGCTCGCCCACGACCTTGACCAGACCCTCTTGCTCAAGCTCGCGTATCACTTCCTGGAAGTCTGCCGGGTTCACGCGAACGCTGCTCTGCGCCTCGAGCTGCGCGAGCGCGTCCGCCCAGCGCAGGCCACGGGTCCCACCTCCGTCGAGCATCGCGAGCACCGCGCGGCGCAAGTCCGCCCGCAGCTTGCGCTGCTGCCGGCCAATACCCGTGTCGAGGAGACCCATGTCGATCTCGCCCGTTGTCGGGTCCCGCGCACTCGTGTTGATGGCCTCGCGCATGAGTCGAAACGCCTCCTTGACGTCCCCGAGCTCAACAAATTGCGAGAGCCGCATGCGAGCATGGGCTTCAGACAGCCGGATCATGCTCTCAAGTTGTCGCGTTGTCGCTGTAATCCGCTTCTCGTTCGACCGCTGGTCTTCGCCCGCCTTTCGTAATGTCACATAACAGCGGACGAGCTCGTCACCAGCTTCCTCAGTGATGTTCGGGTTTATGCGTGAGCGCGCGTAGGTGATGTATGCGGAGAGCTCTTCAAGCGGCTAAACCTCTAAATCAGCCTCGTGCTCGCAGTTTCCCGGTATAGATGCTAACCAAAATGTCTTCACCGCTGCCAGTGTCTGGCGCGTCTTCAAGGTACAACGCCACGAGATGTTGCGCGAGCTTGCGGTCAAGAGCCTCGTCTACGTTGTCAAGGACGAGGTAAAGCAAGTCGAAACGCGAGATTAAGGTCGGCGGAAGGTCGATGTTGCGAGTGATGGTCTCGTTCGGGTTGTACTTTGAACCGACAGGATTTGCTGCCGCAAGAATCGACGTCCGCGCGTTGAGCGTAGTGATGATGCCCGCTTTGGCAATGGATACTGTTTGTTGTTCCTGTAGACGGCAACTCAATGTCGCCCAAATACCCACAGTAGTCAGGACATACCATAACTTCGTGGAGGACACTCCTGGTCGCATCTGACATCTTGTCAAACTCGTCGATGCAGCAAACACCGCCGTCACTCAATACGAGAGCGCCACTGTCCGACAAGCACCCGTGAGCAGGTTGAAGAAACAGTCAGTGTAAAGAGACATCACCTCTCAAGGACGAGCTGTTTGGAGTCGGGATCGCGAGTGACATACGCCGTGAGACCCACAGCGGACGATCCCTTTCCGGACGTGTACACCCCACGGGGCGCGATCTTGTGGACATACTATATAGCGCCTTAGGGAAGCACTTCCCAATCTCAATGCTGAACGATACTCACCTGCAGGATTTGCGACTTACTTACACCGGGGTCACCAACGAGTAGCACGTTGATGTCGCCCCGGTACCTCGGCCCGCCCCCGCCCCCTCCACGAGCGATGCTTTTGTTCGTTCCGCCGAAAAGCTGGAGGAGGATACCCTTCTTCACATCATCCAGCGCATAAATGGACGGGGCGAGCGACCGTGCGAGGAGCTCGTAGATGTCCGGCCTCTGGCTGAGCTCACGGAGCCGCGCTTCCAGCTCTTCCCGCTTCGTCGTCCGCTGCTGCCGCTCCACAGAGTTTTCCTGCTCATCATCCATGTCGATGCCGCCGCCCACGCCTCCTACGCCAGGGATCCTATCTCCTCCCGCAGGCCGTGTGCTTCTATCGAGCCCGAGCTTGTCACCTGAGCCAATCCTGATGTGTACTACATCTAGAAACGTCCTGAAGAGGCTCTTGAGCGTGCGCTGTCGTGGGTTGACGCGGACCGGCACGCTACGGAAGATGCCCGTCACGATGAGACGGTCACCGGGCTTCGAAACGTCCACAAGCTCGTCGTACACGCTGAGCGAGACGGTATGCGGCGTCTGACCGTCGGGTACGGCGTCGGGAGTCTCTTGGAGGCGGATGACCTGACGGTCCGCGAACTCGCAGCGGTTGTGGACGAGCGACATGGTGCCCATAGTGCCGCAGACGTCGCGCGGGCAGCGCGAAGGTTCATCAATCTTTCCGCGGTCAATTTCTACCTGCACCGTGTGGTTGCAGGTGAGGCAGCGGAAGAACGCGACCTTCATGTCGGGGATAACGGGCGTCGCACGAATCACGAGACCCTTGATGCAGACAAGCTTGTCGGTGTCTGAAAGCATACAACCATTAGTATCACAGATGGAGAAACAGTATGACCAACGTACCGGACGGGTTCAGGTCTCTCATGTTCACGGATGGAAGACCGAAGGGCCTGATCTTATATACTTTACCCATAATCTCAGATATCTCTTCTTCTCCCTCTTCGCCGCGCATCCCGTCCATGCCCGCTTGCTGGTCTTCTTCCGCGATCTCGAGCATGAGATCCTTCAGCACCTGGTCCATAGCAGGGATCACTTCTTGAGGATATTTGACCAATTGGCTGTGCAATTTCCTGCTCGGAGGGTATGCAGCAAGGTTGATCATGTCCAAGTTAAGGTTGGTCTCCCCCGTCTGACGCATACGCCGGAGATACCCCTCATAGAGAACAAATTCACCTTCCTCGGGGGAAGAAAGCACCCGAGTCCGCAGACCACGCTCTCGATCATAGGCGATGCGGTACTTGATCTTGAACCCACGAAGGAACTCACGGAAGGTTTTCATAGTCTCACCAAGATTGACCGTGGTACCCCAAATGGCTCGGATTTCGTCTGGCTCGTCATCCGTTGGGACCACCGGAGCAGAAAGATTTGGCGCTGATGAGGCGGGAATAGACATATGGGACGCATCCGAACGGAGATCATCATGGAGAAGGCCATTCTGGCGACGAGCTCGAGGGGCCGCAGAAGTGGGTGTGATGCTGAGGGATGAGTGAATGTCGCCTCGACGGTTCTTTGGTGTAGTTGCCGCAGGACTCCTGAGAGTCGCAGTGTGAGCACGTAGTAAACTGCCTGAGAAATGAGTACCTACGACGGGAAGGCTAGAGGCTCTGAGTCCTGGGAGCCGGGAACGTCGTAGTTAAGGCGGCGCACTCGTGCAGGCGTCGCACGCTTGTTCGGTGACGAGCTAGGGAAGGGAAGAGGAGACGAAGTTCCGGCTGGATGAGGAACTAATTAGCTAGCCTATACCGCAAGGTTTCGCGAATTGTATACAGCGAGACTCGAGATTCATGGGATGCCACGAGTAGGCGCAAGTCCGGCAGAAGATGAGACTCACGTGCAAAGAGGGGTGTTTGCCTCCTTGGGGTGCTGAGTCCAATCGCTCTCCTAGCGACACTGTTGTGTCTGGGCGTCCCCGCAGCCGATGGTGTGCCGTCAAGGAAGAGCGGTGCGCGAGAAGGCGCGTTTGGCATGGAGGGTTCGACATGAGATTGGCCCCCATCCTGCATCTCCACGTCCTCTAGATCAGAGGTGGGTATATCTCTTGGTGGTGAAGACATGTTTGCGCGAGTTTATTAGCAGATAGGAAGGAGGGGAGGAGAGACAGACACTGAGAAGGTCGTGGCAGCGAAGAGAGTGGATCGACGGAGGACCGAGACGCGACGCGACGCGTTCAGTCTTGGCTTTAGGGCAGGCAGTTTCGCGAACGGGCGCCTAACTCCCTGATCCCGCGCTTCAGCTCTGAATCTGCAGCAGCTTGTCCTTGTCCGCCTCGCATGCGCTATCCCTCTCTTCTCAGACCACCTCAAAAAGCCATCATCTCTACGTTTGCTGCTAAATGCTTCATTAGCACTGTCGCGGAAGCAGGGCCGTCTGTGTTGTCCGCACCAACAGAGCCTCGCTCTCAGCCTCCAGAAGATGAGCTTCGGCGGAAGAGGAGGACGGAGTGGAAGCGCAGGCAAAACGTGAGTGTTCTCGGTATATGTAACCCTTGCACCTATGCGTGTTCTTGCTTGGAGTACGTTTGGCTAATGCAATGTGTATTGGCCCAGTCTGGTTGGGTGCATGGCCGTCCACTTCGCGGGACGTTGCTGTCTGCCCTTCCAGCCTTTCATATTGCAAACAGGAAAGCGACACGCTTGCTGACGCTTCGATAGGGCCAAACGTTTCTGGACCATGCAATCATACACGTACGAGCAGGTACGTATTACTGAATAGCGGTAGGAGCGGATCGCTCACCCTCTGCGGTAGGCAACGGCGGAGATGGCTGCGTCGCCTTCCATCGCGAGCTCTTCAAGCCTTACGGCCCTCCTTCAGGTGGAAATGGCGGTCGCGGAGGCGACGTCTACATCCTCCCTACTCCCCATCTCACCACCCTTTCTTCCGTGCCTACCCGACCACGAGCACAACATGGCGGCCATGGCCAAGGGACCTGGCAAAACGGCAGAAACGCCCCGCCACTAATCATCAAAGTGCCGCTAGGAACGATCGTCCGGGAGCTGCCCAGAGACGATCCACGGCGGGCGAAGGACGAGTATGAGGCCGAAGCCGAAGCGCTCCAAGGTCTCAGCCCACAAGAGCGGCGCGCGCGGATGCGCGAGAAACGCTGGGTGCACTATCCCGAGTATGCAGACGATAACGCGCAGCGGGAGGACTTCAAGCACGCTGAGCGCCTTCTCTTCGAACAGGAGCGCGAACAACGGCGCATGCGCCGACTCCGCGCAGAGACTCCCATATACCTGGACTTGGACAAGCCCGAGGAGGCTGCAGAGGCTGCAGACCCGAACGCGCCGCTTGGGCACCGACGGGCCGAGCCCAGGGGGCATCTTGTCGCCCAGGGCGGCGCGGGCGGCATTGGGAACCCCGCCTTCCTCTCACCAACGAATCGCTCACCGAAATGGGCGACGCGAGGCACTGAGGGCGAGCGCATCTCGCTCTCCCTTGAGCTCAAGCTTCTAGCGGACGTGGGTCTGGTCGGCATGCCGAATGCAGGCAAAAGCACCCTTCTGCGCGCTCTCACGGGTGGACGCGCTCGGACGGAAGTCGCCGGATACGCATTCACGACGCTGAATCCGGTAGTCGCAGTCGTGCGCGTTGCAGAGGACGGCTCGTTCGATGGGGACGCAGACGGCATGGTGTACGACGAAACGTGGATCGAAGAGGCATACGAACAGGAGCTCATGGAGCGCGGCGCGCTTGCCGATGCTCTCACGCGCAACCAGCGGCGTGCGCTGGAGGGCCGTGGAGAACTTGGGGATGCTCTCGCCGAGCTCGAGGCGTTCCGCTTCACCGTGGCGGACAATCCTGGACTCATAGAGCATGCGTCAGCAAACGTAGGTCTCGGACACTCGTTCCTCCGCTCGATGGAGCGCTCGCACGCGCTCGTGTACGTCGTGGACCTCTCCGCACCTACGCCGTGGGAGGACCTGCGTGTCCTGCGAGAGGAGCTTGAGCAGTACAAGCCCGGGATGAGCACGAAGGCGCGCATGGTCGTCGCGAACAAAGCAGACTTGCTTGCCGGACCCGCGACCGATGGTTCCTCATCTGAGGAGCAGGTGGCCGAAGCGCGCGCGAAGCTAAAGCGGCTAGAGGAGTTCGTAGAAAAGGAGATGCGCGTACGGGGTGAGGATGCGGACGGTGTAGGCGTGGTAGAACGGGGGCTCGATGTCTTGCCCATCTCTGCGAAGTATAGCATGAACCTGAGGAAAGTCGTGCGGCTAATGCGGACGTATGTCGAAGAGGCGCGACGGACCAGGTCGGCGTCGTAGTGACTGTACTTAGACATTGATTAATGTGGCATTCTACCGCTCACTATACACACTCTTGTCTCCGGACGGCGCCTGCAGTCACGTGTATATACGGCAAGTACGACCACACTGAGATCCAAGACAAGGACAGAAAGACTAGACTACATACATGCCGCTGCGTAACACCCCTGACGCAAGCATAGGAACTAGGTCGACTCTAGGGAAAGTACGCGTCAAATAGTGCATCACCCGACGCGAGTCCTGCTGAGTGAAGTAGACTCCGGAAAGCCACAGGGTACGAAGACCATGCTGACCTGAGCACGGCTTCGACACGGCTCCAGGCTCGCCCGCGTCGAGCGCAGAGACATCCTGGCTGATCGGGAGCCTCACACTCACGAGGTCTGGGCAGCAGCGCGCGAACGCTTGCAAGGCCACGATGGAAGGGAGGTCCACCGCGGAACATGCGGGCAGCTTCACCTCGAGCGAAACGAGAGACGGCCAAGCCTCTGCCATCGCCCGCACGGCGGAATCCGTCATTGAAATAGACATCGAATCCTCGACGGTGATATTACACTTGCGCAGGCCACGGAGGACGAAGAGCGGCTGGGCGTAATGGGTGAAGGAGCGCGGCGCAGGAGGAGGGAGGCGTTCTGTCGGGCGCCTGTACTCGACGCGCACCGTATCGAGCGAGGCCGCGAAGCGCGAAGTGAGGAGGCCTACGCAGCGCGCTCCGCCATCGCGGTCGTGCTCGGGCACGGTCACAGATAGGCTGATGGAGCGGAGCGATGGAGATTGCACAGCAAGGATGAGCTCCTCGATCGGGGCTGGAGTGCCGGCCACTCGCAGAACTTGCAATGATGACAGTGCGGATTCATGGGCGTGCAGCATATGGCGTCCTTTTCCGAACGTGGCGAATGACACGGGGGAGTGAGTGAGGTCGACGGACAATGATGAGAGGTTCGGCATGGTCGCGCAGTAAGACAATATCGCAGAGACGGGGGCCGTTACAGAGCCAAGGTAGAGACTACGCAGCCGACCGAACGTAAGGCAAGGTTTCACGGTCCCGCTGAGCTCCACGCCTTCCAAAGACAGCTCTTCGACGGCAGGCGACCTCCTTCGTAGGAGATCCAGCAGACCGGTGTCCTCTCGAGATTCGCTTCCAGGATCGCGAATTGGACTTTCTGGAGTGCCTGCCTGCGCGTAGATTGTGATGCGCCTAAGTGAAGGGGACAAGAAGTGCAGATATTGCTCGACGTCCTGCGAGGACTGCAGCCAGGTAATCTCCTCGAGGCGAGGCAGTAGATGCACACCCATCCGCATGGCGTAATTTGCGAGTGCCGCAAATGTACGCTGGTAAAAGCGTTCCGACAGCCCTTCTCTGCAATGGTAGTGGAGTTTGCGTACACGCCGGGCATAGTGTGTGAAGCGCGACCAACAGGCGTCATCAATGACAGGGCCGGCGAGCTATCCATAAGCACAAAGTCGTCAATTTCCGGAGCTACTATCATGGCCTATGAATACAACTCACCACGGCGTGGCTGTCGCCAGGTCGATCAACCGACTCTTCACAAGGCTGAGGCAAGAGCTCGCAGAGGGGGTGCATCCCCGTCATCTTGCTCCATAACATATCAAGAGCAGGCTCACTGAGCGCCTTTGAGACGCGCGCACAGCTCACAAGGGTTCTGGAGCAGCCGATGGGTGGAAGGTGTGCCAAGATATTCCGGACAATCTCGTCGATCATCCAGACATGCTGAATTGCGTTCATCGGTATATCCAGCATGGTAGCGTCGGAGAGCTGGCGTAGTTGGGCAGGCAGTTGCGTGGTGGCTGGCGGCTGGGAGACTGTCGTAATGACCGGCGACGGCTGCCACCAGAAGCGTTTACGGTATATACCCGCATCGCTGCCGATCGAGCACAATGATGATTGAGTAAGAGGTCTCAATGGGAAGACGGGCTCAAAAGCTTACGGAAACTCTGCGACTGCTTTGAAAAGCATGCAGGGACTCGAGCTCGGACGTTTGAACGCCTGTGAGGCGCGGAAAAGCTGTCATCCAGCGTTCGATACCAGTTCGATGCCGCGTACCGCGAAGGAATCTCGCTATGTGACTGGTGCGGTCGCTTTGACGCATGCTACATGCTATCTGCGTAGGCCGCAGCTGACACTGTAGGTCCTGGAAGAACGTCATCAGTCTGATTGGGTCGTGAAAGATGCTGATCACCGAGCTTCACCGAGGTGCGAATGTCATCTTGACTCACAAGACCGACCATCTTGGACAGCTCTTTACGTGGCTGTAAGAGAATGCGCCATCGCCAATTGGTGGACTGAGGCTTGTGATCACGTCGGCGCCATATAACCTTCTTCGAGGCTTTTGAATTTGGGGTTCGGTTATCCGCAGAAGCGGAAGCTGGAAAACGTTCGAATGACCGACATGCTCCAGGTACAGCACCGGTCTGACCAAAACGTAGCACTAATATATACGAGCTTGCATCAAGGGGGAATCGAACCCCCGGCGGGTCGATGGCAACGACCCAGGTTACCACTACCCCATTAATGCGGTGGTTAGGGACGAAGCCTGCGTAATCAGTGTTTCAGTCAGTCCCTCCATCAGTGAGTCTAAAGCATGTTGTCCGACTACACTGCAGATGACATCCATGCTTGTAAAGTAGGTGTAAAGTAAATCACATGGTGAGTAAACGCACACCATCCGCATCTGGCTACGTAATAAGGAGTATGTACATACTGTAGCTGATGTGCCAGACAACCAGCCGTACAAATCAGGCAATGTAAAAGCCGCTTGAGAAAAAGACACGCACTGCTTGCCCATCGAGCCTGCACAATCAACCATCGAAATCGTCAAATTCATGATCGAAGATCCACACGTCTGCATTGGGGAATAAGGTCTTCAAGTAGCCCATACACTTGTCATGCACGTCCGGACCCCAACGCCCTGCCAGTAAACGGATCTCCTCCAAGCACCGGTGCTGAGTGGAAACGTCCGGATTCGCGGTGCCTACGAGCGGCGCGGGATGAGGGACCGGGAAGATGAGCAATCGGAGACGCAGACATTTTCTGGCCAGCAGTTCGAAAACAGTGATGGGAAGCTCCGCAGATGGCTCCTCTTGCACAGTAGGCACAGCTAGGTAACGAATGCCCGGCCATGCGGATGCCATGTCGTCCACATCCTTGGCGAGCACAGTGAAAGGCGTTTCAAAGTTGGAACCAATCGACACTTTGAGCAAGCGTCGAATGGCGTAAAGCGGGGAGAACCAGTCGTGGAAGGAATAAGCTTCAGGATCATCGTACGCGTCTTCTACATCCGCAGTGAACTCCTGCAGAGAGGCCCCAAAGCGAGACGCCACAAGCCCCATGCACTGCTTCCACTTGTCCTCAAAGGCCATGAAGGCGACCTTGAGCGACCGGACTGGAGCACGTACTGCGCCGAGGACTGTGACAACAACACTGGGAGGGCCAGTGAGCTTCAATTGCCGGAGAGTAGGTAACTGGACTTCGGGCAGCTGATCTGGCAAAGGCTCCTGTCGTGACCTCCCTACAAAGAAGACAGACAGATACTTCAGCTGAGGAAGAGAGCTAACGAGCTTCAGGACCAGCTCCGGGTTGCGGACGAGTTCAAGTTTGAGAGACCGCAGCTTATGGAACACGACGAGACGATCAAGAGAGCAGTGGAAGGCACTGGTCCACATCTCGATGTGCTCGACGTTAGGTGCGCGAGAGTGGATCATCTGTAGCGCAGTGCCGTAGGCGAATTCTGCGGCGGTTGGCTCGATGTATTGGTCGTGTCGAAAGCGGGCCACACCACCCTCCAGAAGGTCGAGATGGACGCGACGTAGCACGGGCGAGAGGAACAGGACCAGCGAAGCTGACTGGTCAAAGGGGTGTTTCCACGTCAGTCTTCTGAGCCGGGGGAGAAGAGACTGTCCGGCCAATTTCTCGAGTAGGGCGGTCGTGCAGAGACCGTCGATGCGCTCGCTTTCGCCGATGTATACGCGCACCAGCCTTGCGTAGTGCATCATACGCGCCCACTCTTTATCTCTAATTGTATCCTTGAGAACCTGGGACGGCCTTGAATATGGGAAGGGCAAAAGAGGCATTGCGAGATGGAAACACTAACGAAGCAGCTGATCCTGACGCCGAGAGCCTCGTCTTCACCATCGACTCCGACGCGGACCTTCGCGATGGACGATGGCAGCAGGGCAAACAGTCTGTCGAGACCCTCTTGCTCTTCCCACAACACCTCGAGAGCAGGATCCAAAAATGCGTGAGCAACACGCGCACATCGAGCAAGGGCCCGTTCGTCGTCGGCGTTCTGCTTCATGATTTCCCGGACGACCTCTGCGATGGCCCACATGGGGTGAAATGACATTTTCTGTAGTCCGGAATCAACCCACGTCGGGTTCAAAGCCTACTGATGTGGCGCGGTATTTGTTGAAGAAACGTACTGCGTTAGCGAGCATGGCGGTCGACGTCAGGGACTCGGATTGGCGATCGGCGCTTGAAGAAGTGGCGGAGTAAGTCGGGCGCTTATGTGACCTTACCTTGCGAACACAGCTGCCAGTGTTTTCTCCTTGCCTCCGACCTTAGACCTTTTTTTTGACCTGACGACCGTCACGGCGGGAGTTACAGTATTGGCTATAGTGTACTAGCTTTTCCGTCGCTCTGACTTGCTAAGGCTCTGCTTGTAAACTGGGCAACCCTCAAAGTTAGGTTCTCGGACTCCCGCACGAACTACCGTTCTACCAGCGCTTTATATGCGCGAAAGCACAATGGCGCAAGCAGGCCCATCGACTCCACAGAGGAAGAGAGGTCGCAAGGGTGCAGAGCCAAAAGTGAAGCCGAAGAAAGTGAGGAAACTGAACGAGGCGAAGGCTATAGCGGACCTTGAGCAGGTCGCACTGCAATTCGTGAGCTTGTGGTAGCAGTTTTGTCCACTGTGTTTACTCATTAACACAGCCTTATACCACGTAGGAGCCCTCGCCCGGCCTGGAGGCTTTCGCGGACCTCCCGATATCCGACCTCACCAAGCGCGGTAGGCATCCTTTTGACTTCTCATAGTTTCGTATGAGCTCACGAAGGTACCATCTAGGCTTGAGGCGGTCCTACTTCGTCAAAATGACGGATATCCAAGCCAAGAGCCTGCCAATATCACTCAAGGGCAAGGATGTCCTTGGTGCAGCTCGCACCGGCAGTGGCAAGACTCTGGCCTTTCTTATCCCCGTATTGGAGATCTTGTATCGCCGGAAATGGGGACCTCAAGATGGCCTTGGAGCGCTGATCATATCTCCGACAAGAGAATTGGTAAGTTCCGTTGAGAGATTTTGTCATCCTAGGCTCTGCAACGTATGGCTGTGCCGGAGGTGTCGGTGAAGGTTTGGGTGCATCGTTCATCCAGGCCGGAAAGGTTATACGAATGTATTGCTGAGGTTCACGAGCAACGACGTGGCCGACGCATCTGTAGACTATATGTGCCGGCGCACATGGTATCAGATGACCGCTGTCAATGATCTGCCAAGCTGGCGCGGCTGCCTTGGTCATGTTCGCAGCGCGTGGCGGCAAGCCTGTCGCGAAATCATTTCCCCAACGTGCTGAACCCATTTTCTGACACCCAATTCTCTAGGCCGTACAGATATTCGATGTCTTGCGCAGCATAGGCGGATACCACACGTTCTCGGCGGGACTCGTCATCGGCGGGAAGAACCTCAAAGATGAACGGGAACGACTCTCCCGCATGAACATCCTGGTCGCAACTCCTGGCCGCCTGCTCCAGCATATGGACCAGACTATCGGTTTCGAATGCGACAATCTGCAGATGCTCGGTACATCCATACTTCTTGAGAGGGACCTTCCGTTACTCATGCGCCTCGATAGTGCTTGATGAAGCCGATCGGATATTGGACATGGGCTTCCACCGTACACTGACTGCGCTCCTATCTCACCTGCCCAAGTCTCGTCAGACACTCCTGTTTTCTGCCACGCAGACACAGTCCGTCTCCGACCTCGCGCGTCTAAGTCTCAGGGACCCCGCGCGTGTCGGCATCGAGGAGACGATCACAGAGGGTGCGACACCTAAGACGCTCGAGCAGCACTACGTGCTCTGCGAGCTCGACAAGAAGCTGGATGTGCTCTGGAGCTTCATCAAGAGCCACCTGCAGACGAAGACGCTCGTCTTCATGTCGAGCTGCAAGCAGGTCCGCTTCGTGTTCGAGACGTTCTGCAAGATGCACCCCGGCATACCCCTTCTTCATCTGCACGGGAAGCAGAAGCAGATGACCCGCCTCGCGACGTTCCAGCGCTTCACGTCTATGAAGCATGCGGTGCTCTTCGCCACGGACATTGCGGCGCGTGGTCTCGACTTCCCCTCCGTTGACTGGGTCTTTCAGGTCGACGCGCCCGAGGACGCGGAGACGTACATTCATCGTGTAGGGCGGACAGCGCGGTACGAGAGCGCGGGCAAGGGTCTACTGCTGCTCATGCCAAGCGAAGAGGATGGGATGATTGCTGCCCTGAAGAAGAAAAACATTGAGATCCAAAAGATCAAGATCAAGGCGAGCAAGACCCAGAGCATCGCGAATCAGCTCCAGAAGCTCGCTTTCCAGGACCCGGAGATCAAATACCTGGGTCAACGTGTGAGTGGCTTCACTATTGGATGTCGGCGTATGGCGTTCTGACGTCGTCTATGCAGGCATTTGTGTCCTATCTGCGCTCCGTTTACCTGCACAAGGACAAGTCCATCTTCAGGCTCGATGAGCTGCCTGTGGAACGCTTCTCGGAAGCGCTCGGTCTACCTGGCATGCCAAAGATCAAGTTCCTCAGTAAGGAGATGGCGAAGAAAAGGAAGAACGCCTCAAGGGCTGTCGCTGAACTCCAAGTCTCAGCAGCACGTTCCGACCACGGACAGCACAGCTCCGAAGAGGAGTCGTCGGCCTCCTCCGATGAGGAGACTTCCGACGAGGAGGATTCTTCGTCACAGAAGCCTGCAGGAACAGCGAGCGATGTTTTCTCGGAACAGAAGGTGATGCATCTGTGTATCGAACCGTCCCCACCTCCCGCTGACATCAACGATATACAGTCCACCCGCGTTCGTACAAAGTATGACCGGATGTTCGAGCGCAAGAATCAGAACATCCTCTCGGAGCATTACACCAAGCTCATTGATCACAGCGCCGATGCGAATAAAGACGGCTCTGACGACGACTTCATCACGCTTAAACGCGCCGATCATGAGCTCGAAGACACTGCGCTCACCGAGCATGAGTTCATCTCGAAACGGAAGCAGAAGATGATGGCGTCCAAGAAGGCGCTTGCGAAGCTCGGTCCCCGAGGACACAAGCTTGTGTTCGATGACGAGGGCAAAGCGCACGAGCTGTATGAGATGAAGGACGCCTCTGAGGTGTTCAGAACCGAAGAGGAGGTGAAGGAGGCTGGCCGCAAGTTCGCTGAGAGCGAGCGCGGGAAGCTGCAAGAGGCGGATGTGGTCGACAAGGCAGAGGCGAAGGAGAAGAAGCGGGAAAAGAAGCGGAAACGAAAGGAGCGCGAGCGGGAGGTATGTTCTTGTGCATCGCGTTCTTGGGACGGTCCTCATTCAGCTGGTACAGAACGAGGGATACTACGAGGAGGAGGACGGCGATGTCGCAATGGGACCAACAGTTGCGGAGCTCTCCGAGGACGACGGCTATGTCTCCCCCGATTTCGACTTGCCTTCGGATTCAGAGGACGAGTCGGAGCGGCCGCCATCGAAGAAGACAAAAGTCGACTCTTCCACAGGCTCCCTTGGAAAGCCCCAATCCACTACACTGGAGGAGGAAGAGGAGCTTGCGCTGAAGGTGTTGCGCAGCAGACGGTAGTGGCGATGTCCATATTGGTCAGACGTTGTATTGCCTCTTCTGTGTCGACATCCTGATGACCATCCGCGTACGGGTCTCTTGGCTTATGTAGTCTGGTGCAGTGCGACCGTCCATGACAGAAATTACTATATGGGCTGCACATGTACTACCGCGTAGCAAAATCAAGGGTGTTGTGATGTCATGAAATCAACAGACTAAGCACCGAATACAGCGACATTCCAGTCAGAACGATAGACCGAAACCATTTTTGCCCGGTAGGATTGAGGTGGGGCAACCCTTAATCGAGGAAGCTCGAGCCATCGCTTACGACCGCGACAGGCGGCGACCCCACCATCCAGGTCATCTGGTTCTATAGCGCCCGCGATTGATCTGAGTACAGTGCGTGCGCCCTCGCTGTCTAGGCAACTCTGCAAGGCAGATTGAAGGCTGCGGGACGTTGTCTGGAGCTTTGTGCACGGCGCTGGGTACTTTCTATGAATCTTTGTGCACAGAGGAGAGGACGGTGCTGGAAGACAGTATCTTGGCTGGGTTGCCATGGAAGAATTGGCGGAGCGGTGATCCTCCGGAGCAAGAAGTCATTCCGGTTTATTGTTTGAACGTCGCTGTGATGAGTACGAGTAGCTCTGCGACGCCAGACAAAGCTACTGTGTACATAGTACAGTATATTGTACCGACTGCCAGTCATCCCTGCCACGCCCATAGACGCCCATATGTACCTTGAGAGTAGCCGCGGGCCGGCTTCCGGCATTCTGTGTCCCGGGCGATCCTGTACGCCTCGGCGATTGGCAAGCTTGCCTCCGGGTGACACATGAAATGAGAGTGCATCTGCCCTCAACTCCCGACCGCTATCTTGTATACCGTGTTGTCTTCCTCGAGGCTGCTGAAGCACTGCCTGACTGCTGGGCTCCGTCTCGAGGCAGGGATTGCGTGGCCGTCATCAGGTCCGTCCGGTGCCGGACATGTACACGAAGGTTCAGTTTCCTCATTCTTGCCCCGCATTAGACACACGGAGAGCCCCCTCGTTCGCCATGGCTCAGAGAAGGCTCAAGCACATTCTCAGTGGCCTGAATTCACCTAAGCAACCGATTGGGGTCTTACGACTGGGGGACATCTCGCACGATATATATCCAGCTGCGCATCCTAGCCGGCTTCCTCACACAGAGGAAGTATTGCTCGACACACAAGATCCCTTCAATCTCGATAATCTATACTTTTTGCTGCAGAAGTATCTCCTTGGTCAGGACGCGTTTTTACTTTCCCAGCCTGGCCCATATGCTAGGCGTCTGGCCTTGACGTTCTGTAGGCAAGTGTCCTCAGTGACTTTCAAGGCGACCTTGTTCCTCGCTGTATCATCTAGTTGAAGTTATTGTCGCATCTCATCTATGATGTCGCCTTCATCTTTCATCATAAACTTCACTGGTACAACTCCGCTCGAAACATGATTACACAGGCATCTACTGGGGTGGCATCGGGCTTAATAGCCTCACCAGGATCGGGAGGTCCGTTCGTTATGGGGGTCCATCACGTTTGTTTCAGAGAGCGGCCGAACACACTGCGCGTCCATAGGTGAAGGGACTCGCATCACCGTTGCTTGTGATATGCGGAACGATCTTCCTCAATGCTGTTTAGCAGAATGTGGCGTTATTTCATGCTGATCTAAGTCGTGTTTGGTAGACTCATCAACTCGGAATACGAGTTTGTGGCCCTACACCGAGATGTCGGTGAAACGGAGCTCAAGCAAGGAAGGGAGATCCACTCTGGGGGCAACCTGGTATATGTTGATAGCGGTGCCGTCCGTGCGGTCAAACATGGCCGGATCCTCATCCTTGAGGGCGTAGAGAAGGCTGAGCGCGGTATCATGCCGGTAAGTGTTGCTTGAACCTGCTCAAGGCGACTGCATGATGGACATAATGCATCTCAGGTTCTGAATAACTTGCTGGAGAACCGAGAGATGTATGCCTCTTCTACGACCGTGTTTGCAGTCGACTGACCCCTCGCCTCAGGAATTTGGACGATGGGACTCATATTGTGCATCCGCATCGATATGCTCTGCTCAATCAGGAGGAGAGCTCGTCGGCATTCATCCCTGCGCACAAGAACTTCAGAGTCATAGCGATTGCAGCTCCCGTGCCACCCTTTCCAGGCTATCCTCTAGATCCACCCTTCCGGAGTCGCTTTCAAGCCCGCTTCATTGATCCTTTGGGCTCGTTGCTAGCCCTTGCGCAGGGCCAGGCTCAGAGTGGCAACTCAGAGGGTCAGTTTTACCAGAGGCTGCGCGAGATCATCATGTCTACGCAGATCGCCAGCGAATCTCGCCATACCCTGGATGCGGTCGCGAAGTCGACGCTGCCAGCGTTTCCGCAGACATCACTCGCGAAGGCGCATGCTCTGCTTACCGCCTTCCCTCCCACGGGCCGTCTTGCTCCCCAGCAGCTCGCACATCTTGTCCTGTGTCTCCACCCCGCGCTCATTCATAGTCCGTTTGTCGCTTGGGCCATGCTTTCTCAGCAGTTTGAAGATGCGGGGTTGGGTCCGCTTGGGAGCCCGAACCTCTCTGGGATTGACGATGACGCAGGTCTGCTCAGATACCGCCTCTCCAGCATCGAGAAAGTGGACAATCGCACCGCGCGGATATGCTTCATCAGTTCCTCTGGTACCACAGTAACGGTTGTAGCTGCCGCTGGACCTCGAGCCTACCTTCCCTTCCCCTTCACCAACCCCGAGATGCTTGGGTTCTTCCCGAGCGCACGATTCATGAGTTTGCTCACCTCACTATTGCAAGCCCATGCGCTGGGCTGGGACATCTCGTATGTTCCTCCAGCGCTGCCGTCTACCGCGTCATGCTCCACGACTCTTATCGTGCGCACATTCTCGGCAATGTTGGGCTATGAGCTGGATGACGTGCATATGTATAAGGAACTCGGCGGACGGGAGCTCATCATGCGAAGGAAGATCGAGGACGATGGTGCGACTAGCTGGGAACCTAGGTGAGATCAGAGGTGTCATGCAAGGTTTATATGCAGCTGACCCGCGTTGCAGCCCTCTGATCGAGGGAGCTTGGGAGGGACGCCTGGTTCATCTGTCGGGCTTGGACGTGATCGGATCCACAGCCGGTTCTCTTGGGCGGTTGATGCAAGATCGAGAAGTGGAGCTTTGGGGGAAGAAACGGATAGTAAGGCATCTTCTGGACGGAGAGGTGAGTCGTGCAATTCATTACGGTGGGTGGGCCGCTTCATGTGTATCCATCTCCAGGAGCCCTCTCCAGACTTGTCAGTCTCCCATCCGTCCTTCCGAATCATCAGCACTGCATCCAAATCCCTGCTACTCAAGGACTGGCTTTCCGACGAGCATGCGAACATGTTCTTCACTATCGTTGCGCAACCCATGTCTGAGGCAGAAGAGGCGCACGTCCTCCTGCAGACAGGGTGTCCTGCGTCGGTCGTGAACACGCTGCTCAACTTTGCAGACAAGTACCGGTCGGGCATGACCTCCGACGCGGTACAGAAGAACCGCAAGCTCGGCACGCGCTCTCTCATCCGCATCGCCCGCAGAGTCGCGAAATTCCCCGGGGACGATGATTTGCACACGCTCTTGAGCCGCACGCTGCTGGCAGATTTCCTCCCTGCCACTGAGGCGATGAACGTCCAGAACATTTTTGAAGAGTGTGGCATTAGTAAGCGCACGCCTCCCGTAAGGCTGCTTTCCTAGAGATATGCCACGGCTTGCTGATAATTCCTTATACTAGTATAATGCCCCTCCCGAAGTGCGGGACGGTGCGCTGCATTTCCCTCCTCCGACCGGTCCAAATGTTAGAGACGCTCGTCCGACTGTCATTTCATGCTTCAATTCCGCTCAGGACCTGGAAGGGGCATCGCACATCCCGCATATGGACCACTTCTATGATAATAGTCTGCAGACGGGTTTAATGCGGGACATCGCCATCGACCTCGAGGTTCTCGGCGAGCACCTCGTTTTGTTGGGTAATCAGGTATGTGCGCTGTGATCAGTCGGTTACATGATGCTGAACCTCTTCCAGGGCGTGGGCAAGAATAAGATAGTAGATCGGTACGTTTCATGTGCCATCACTGGAATGCTCAGGTTCTGACAAGTCTTGGATAGTTTATGCCAGGTCGGGGAGGTCGCAGTGCTGCACTGAATGTCAGCTAAATCTAATAACTCTGACAGCTTCTTGGACGGCCCCGAGAATATATTCAACTCCATAGAGACACGACGGTAAACCAGCTAATGTTTCAGACGGTGCTAGAAAACGGCGTTATCAAGTATATTGACTCGCCGCTGCTGCGTGCCATCACTATGGGACGAGTGATCATAGTAGACGAGGCGGACAAGGCTGCAGAGCACGTCGTCGCCATCTTCCGTAGCCTCGCGGGGCATGGACAATTGACCCTCGCGGACGGTCGTCGCGTGCGTGAGACGAAAGAGCGCGAGGGTGACATTGTGATGCATCCGAACTTCCGCCTCATCCTCCTCGCTAATAGGCCGGGTTACCGTACGTCAAGAGAGCTCTCTTTGACTGATCTCAGTTGGCTGACGTACCTAAAACAGCGTTCCTCGGCAACCACTTCCTGCAAGTCCTTGGGGACAACTTCTGCTGCCACGCCGTCACCAACCCTGACATGGCGAGCGAGCGGAAGCTCCTCTCTCAGCTGGCGCCTCAGCTGAGCGAAGACCTGATCCTGCGCCTCGTCGCCGCCTTCCACGATCTTCGTCGGGCTTATGAAAGCGGCACTGTGACGTACCCGTACTCTCTTCGAGGTCAGACTGATGCTCTTCCAGCTCAAGGGTCTTCGCACTGATATGTGAGCGCAGAACTGCTCAACCTCGTGCGACACATGCAGGCGTATCCTCAGGATTCTCTGGAAGTTGCGCTGCGGAATGTGTTTGACTTCGACGTATATAAGCCAGAGATCATCGCGAAACTCACGGAGATTCTTGATCGTCACGGGTATGTAGCTTGCACCATGCACCGTGTGTACCCTCTCCTCTCACGTACTTCTCTGCATGTTGCAGCTTGGTCGCCAGAAACCTCGGTATTGGCGCTGCACGGGAAACAGTCAAGAAGGTCCTCGATATCAAGTTCGAGCCCAAAGGCGATACTAGCCTGTCAGAGCCCAAGTATGGCAAGGAAGACCCTAACAACCACCCGCACACAGGCGGGAATACTTGGGCTGGTGGAGTGAGTATAGATGGCGTTGCAATTATATTCATATTGATCCTGCATCCCTAGACTGGTGGTCGTGACACCGCTGGCCTGGGGGTAGGGGCGGCTATATGCGCCTTTTCAAGGGCCATGACATCAAGCAGGTAAGATATACTATCGCGCTCATATCGGCTTCGGTCCGTTCAATAAATTGCATAGATTCCCGATGCGCTCAAGAACGATGTGCCAGATCATGTGAAGGAGCGGGCACGGGAGCTAGCTCGTCAGGAGCTCGCACGACGTCTCGAGGAGCTGAACATGAGTGCAGGCGAGGCCAAAGGCTATAGTGCCTTGTTCACTGCCGTTGAGGGGCATATCGCACAGTTGCACGACCTGCTCGAAAGTGTGTCCTCGCCCCGCACTCGCCCACGCAACGTGCTAACGTAGGGTGATACATCCCCTCATCAGATCTCGCAGCACGGGAGGAAGAGCGGGTCTGGGTGAAGCGTCAAACCGATGGAGAACTGGACGACAGTCGCCTGACGGAGGGCTTGACTGGTGAGGCTACAGTGTACAAGCGACGAGGTGTGACGAAGCCGGAGTTGGGCCGACCTCAGCTGAAGTAAGTGGACTATGCCCAATCATCTCAGTCTTATGGGTTGATCACAGCTCGTCCAGGCCCAAGCGCATACGCTTCCTGTTCGACGTCAGCGCATCGATGTAAGAGAGACAACTGCTTGGCAGTGGGCCGCAGACTCATGCCAATGGCAGGTATCGCTTCCAGTATGACGGCCGCCTGAAACGTAGCATGGAGACAGGTGGGTGTTCAGGCAAGCTGGCGCGAGAGAGCATCAAAATTGACACATACCTAGCGATCATGCTTATGGAGACATTTGATCGTCTGACGCGCAAAGAGAAATACGTCTGGGATGTAAGTGGATCCTTGTGATGCCGTAGGTTGTCCGCTGAGTTGGGGCTGCAGATATATGGTCATGTGAGCATTGCAAGCACTGTTGACATTCGGTGGCATTCATACTCACATTCGCAGTCCGGAGACTCTCCGTCGATACCCCTTGTCGAAGCAGGCCAGCAACTTGAGATTAGGGATCGGTGGAAGGTCGTTGACAAGATGGAGATGATCACTCAGTACACCTTTGCTGGGGATTACACTTGTGCGTCCATGATGTCATAGTCTCGTGAGGCCTCCTTTCTCACAGCGCGCAGTGGATGCGATTGACAAAGCCGTGACCGAGGTCGCCAAGTTTGATGCAGGTGCGTTTGGCGGAATTGCTGATGATTCTCTCGTAATAGCTGAGCAACTCGTAGACGACTGGTTCGTCATCGCTATCACGGATGCCAACTTCGCGCGGTACGGGATTACCGCGCAGGACCTACAACGCGTCATGAACCGTAATCCGAAAGTACACACTGCGCTCATTTGCATCGGCGAAGGTGCAGAGGCAACATGGTGAATTGCCTTGCTAGCCTACGAACCTGGCGGTTTCGCTGAATTGGACCCCTTCTGCGCCATGTATAGGATCCCGAAGAACTTACGCGGACGAGGCTATCGCGTGGCTAATACAGCGGATATTCCCGCAGTTCTTCGCAGTATTCTCTCGACGATGGTTGACAACTAATAGTCGCAGTCCCTAACGGCAGTGCTGTATATCTTATGCTGCGCAATTCGCACTATGCGGCGGAGCTTTCAGCGACTACCGCAAGGTCGCGACATCTGAGACTGCTCCCAGTCCGACTACTTTGCCTCGCGAACCTTCCATTGGCTCATCGAAATGTCATCGTAGCAGACATTTCGATGACTCGGGTATACCCTGCTTAATTACATGTGCGGTATACACACGCTTTACACTGGATTAATCACCAAGCACCATACGAGAAATATCCGTCCAAGATTGTGCCTAGCGGCGTTTGCCAATGATTTTGACGAACGCAGCCTTGACAACGTTCGCCGCCTTCTCGCAATCCTTGCGCGAAAGTGCAGCAGTGATGGCGAGGCGGATGCTTGGCCGGACTTCGACGAGCTCCTGGCCCCGCAGGCGCCTCGCACGCGTGATCAGCACGCCCTGTGCGAGGGCCTCGTCAACAACGTCCTGTAGAAGCTTCTCCTCTAGCTCGATGTTGAATTGTGGCGGGTCGCGCGGCTTGACCGAGAGCGGGTTTGACGGCTTATGAGGAGACGAGGTCGTAGAGACGGGCACCTGCAGAGTGGGCCAGCGGATCTGGAGATGGATGACGGCGCTCGCGGGGTGCGATGGGATGTGGATGCAGTCAACGCGATCAAGGATGGCGCGGACTGCTCGCACATTGTCGTGCAGGGTGCTGAGGATCGATGGCGTGTTGCGGAGGATGTTGATGCCCTCCGATGCAGCAACGCTTAGGACCGCAGGCATGGCGGCAGAGAACACGAACGACGTTCCATTGATGCGCTGTTCGCGCCGCGTTGTGAGCAGCTGTCGTATACATTAGCTAGCAGTGGACGTACCTGGTGGTCCACAACGATGTACGAGCCCGCACAGAAGCCGCCACAAGACGAAAGACCATTTGAGATGGAGCCAACGAGCATGTCGACCTCGGATGCCTGAGAGACATGAGCTGTCGTGATGTGAAAGGAGTAGAAGCATAGATACGCACCGGGACGTTGTAGATTTCAGTAAGACCACGGCCGGTACGACCGACGCTTCCGAAGGAGACGCTCTCGTCAAGAATCAGGCGGTACTTGTATTTCTTCTTCAACTCAACCTACACCGGCGGTCAACTGGGATCAAACGCAAGGGTTGCAAATAAAGCTCACCAGCTTCGGCAGGTCAGACATCTCACCGTCACAGTCGAAAATGCCTTCCGTAACGATGAACCGCCGAGTAAGAGGAGCCTTGCGCTTCCTGCGCTCCTTCTCTACGCTCTCAAGTACATATTCCAGGCTCTCCATATCGTTATGGTCGTACCAGCGCACTGTACTTCGCGAAATTTGCAGGCCCTTTTGAATGGCAAAGTTGACCCCTCGGTCCGCTACGATGATATCTCCACGCTTGCAGAATGCGGGAATAACGGAGCTTATTGTGGAGAACGCCTGAGAGTAAAGGATCGCAGCCTCAGTTCCGAGGAAGTCGGCGATATCTTGCTCTAGTCGAATGTGGACATCTATGATTCAAGTGCAGTCAGCAGAGGGTCCTGACTCAACTACTACAGTCATATATCCGACGAGCGAAAAAAATGTCGAGTCCTTCAGTGGGGACACGCGGAGTGCAATGGCCGTGCTTGGATGGGCGAAAGGGCGCACGGCTGTGCACGCGACATGCAAGAAGTGGGACCTCACCTTGTGTGCCGTAGAAGCCCGGGGGACCACAGCTCCCAAGGCCGTATTTTCTGAGGGTTTCGAGTGCTGCTGCCTTGATCTCTTCGTTGCCAGCGAGTCCTGTGAAATTATAGCTGGCCAGATTGATCACCGTCTTCCCAGTAGAGAGTTTGGGCTTCGGGCCAGTGGGACCAACGATGACCGGCACAGACGCAAGGTCAGCTTGCTCCTCTGGGGTCAATGGCTGAGCAAGAGGTTCGGGAGTCCATTCTTCCACGAGTTCGTCAATTTCCTGACGCGAGATGAGACGCGTGAATACGAACGCGAGGAGGTATACTCACTTTCTCGTCAAACTGGATGAAGTGTTTTCCAGACTGGTCGCCGCGCGTACGGGACTGCAAGAGAGTACGGATAGCAAAAATGATTAGGATGAGTTCGAGTAGGGTGCGGCCGGGATCGTTTTGGTGGGACGACTTGACATATCGCGCGACGACGGCAGAGCCGGGAATCTTGAAGAAATTAGATTCTAAGGTGGTGTAAGATGTTGAGAGGAAGCCAAACAGCAGCTCAAGGCTTTGAGAAGAGCTGTTCATCGTGTCTCTGAGCCGTGGTCGCCGACACAGGCGACGTGGTGGTCAAGAAGAAATCCACAACAGGCGCTTCCTGCCCTTGCAACGAACGCGGCAGAGCGCCCGGCCGCGCTCAGGACGTCCTGGACCTCAACACCCACGACGACGACGGCGAGCAGAGCCTCGTGCTCGCCGAAGGCACACAATGGCTTCGCCTTCTCACAGGAGCTCAGCGTCTGTATCTCCCAACCATCTCGTACCCCCTGCCAAGCAACAGCGGCGCATGTCCTTGCCCCTTCCTCCATCGCCGTTAGATTTGGTGAGTGCCCACACCGCCCTCCGCATTGCCCCGCGTTCGACGCGTTGATCACTATATCTGGAAGCCCGAACCCGTGCATGGTCACAAACGACCTCCGTCGCCTCTGAGAAACGGGTTTGCTATCGATCCGACCACGGGCGAAATCAGTGATACCTCGTCCGCCCACCCCTCGGAGGAATCGAACAACAGCCGGCATTGGGGTCAACGATCTGAATCTCCCTCTCCATCGGTCGGGAAGTTCGCGGCTAACTTTGCTCAACGCGTCGGTTCCCTGGTGAGCAACATGAGTCGATCAACGGGTCTCCCCACGGACGAAGAGCTTGAGGCCGAAGCTGAGAGGGAACGCGAACGGAGTAGACGCGAAGCTGAGCGGATCATGGCTCGGGAGGCGGAAGAGAGGCGGACGGTGGAAGAACGCGTCATGGCAATGTTACAGAGCAAGCCTGGTTCTCCAGGCTCCCTTCCTCCCCCGCCCGCTCGTTCCCAGACGATGCCTGCAACTCCACCCTCACCGTCGTCGTCGCAGAAGGAAGCAAGCTGGTGGTCTCTCGCCAAACAGAAGCTCACACCAACGAAGGAACCTCTGACTCCCGCCCAGCAAATCATACAAGAAACCAAGGCGCGCGATAAGGAGATGGAGAAGGAGAAGAAGAAGATGGAGAAGAGACAGAAAGGCAAAGAATGGCCTTCTTCCCCGGAGGGCAAGTACGAAGATCCGGCATTCATAAAGCTGGGGCTCAATGCTCCGTCGCGTCCGCTATCAGCAGCACCCTCGTCCCCGTCCTCTCGTCAAGTCGGAATAGCAAGTACTCCGCCCAGCCTTGCTGCCTCGCCGCTTCGCGGAGCTGGATCTGAGCACGAAGGCACATCCCCTTCACGAGCGCCGCCACCAATATATGCGCAATTCAACGCTCAGGGCGCACTTGATGTACCCGGCACACTCCTCACCATCGCGAAGCGATTCGAGAAGCTGGAGAAGTGGACCGTCAGCCATGTTCGCGCACTTGAGGAGCGTATGGATGATGTGGAGCGCTGGCTGGTCGAGAAGGAGCGGGAGAAGGAAGAGTCGCACACCCCGAATGGAGATAGTCGCATCCCTGACGCTGCTCTCGGTGAAATTCGTGAGGAGATGGCGGAGCTTCAAGGACGCATTGGAGAACTCGGCCGCGAGATGGCCAAGCTGGTCACTGCGCCAGGCAATCTTGCGTCGGGCCCTTCTCGGAACCCTGCTGCGATAGGGCGAGCTCCCTCCACTAGCTCGTCGATCGCTGTTCAATCCATCTCCCGCAACGTAACCAGCCCACCGCGCTCAACTCCTCCAAGAGCGCATGGTACAACCAGCCCTCCTGCGACCACCACGCCTGTCCCTTCGAATCGCTCCTCTCGCACTCGACTGCCGTACCCAACCGGCGATTATGCATCCCCTCCTGACTCCACCACTCTTGGACAAGGACCGTTCTCTCCTGCTAGTTCTCCCCCGGCATCCCTCACATCGGGGTCGAAGACGCGCCACATGTCCGTCTCAGGTCTCCCAGGTTCGGAAGGCGATACTTTCTTCGCTAACATATCTCCTTCCGGCCTTCCCAGCGCTAAGTCGCCCAATGATACCATGGGCCCGACCTCGTTGCCGACACCTAATCCGCCTGCCTGGCGGCCTTCGAGCGCGAGTCCGACGCCTCGCAAGCGCTACACTGCTGTTCTCGGCGAACCTCTCATGAAGTCCAGAGACAGAGATCGCAGTCCGGCAGATGATGATACTCGCCAATCGCGTTCGCAGTCGCGCGACCTGGGCAACGCTGTCTTCTCTACCTCGCCAGGCTCTATATCTTCCCCGCTGGAGGATCACAGTGCGGATGAGTCAGACAATGCCTCTAGCGGCGCAGGCGAGGAGACAATCGGCAAGACGGTGGGACGGCAGATTGGGGGCGGCCTTGCAGTCCCTTCCGAGACCATCTCTCTCTCGTCCTCTCCCAACGGGAACGGGAAGGCCTCGAGTAAGCGCGTGCGCCCGCAATCCATGTATGCGCCCATTGCGTCGCAAGCGATCTCCGCGCCCTCACCAGTCACCCCGCTGAACGTTCGGATTCGCTCGCGCTCGATCGACCGCGTAGGGCTCGGGCTCTCCGATGCCGGTACGGGCGCGCCAATTCCTCCCGTGACGCCAACGTCGGGCAAGTTCGTTGATCCGCTAGTCGTGCGGCGGCAAACGAAGGAGGCACTCATGAAGGACGCTCCGATCCCGCCTGCTGCGCTGGTAGGGAAGAAGAAGATCCCCGTTGGTGAGCTCGTGGCCTTCTTTGACCAGGAAAAGGCATAGGGCTTCGTCCGCTTCGCATGCCCGTTTGGACACACTGCTTTGAAGATACCGGCTGTGGAGTATTTTGAGCGAAAGTCATGCCTGCACCTCGCTTCTCCTGTATGGCGCTGTGCTTCTGAATGCTTCCATTTTGACCATGTAGGTGTTGTTGCTTACTTCTTGTCTTCATTGCCACCACTGCTGCTTGTCTCGACGTTCATGATGTGTTACGACCCGTCACGACCTATGTTACATGCTCTTGATATGTTGTTCTCTGCACGGAGCGACACAGTTATGCCCAATGCGACAAGATACGACAATGATAATATAACTGTGAGTACGTAAATCCTTCCATGACAGCGTATATACAAGACGTGTGCTATCGCTACATTGGAGACTGCCTCCTATGAACGGGTATGGTCGGTGAGTCATCTGGTTCTTGCACTAGACATGCTTCGCGAAACGTTTAACCTGCTTGATCGCAATCAGCTCGCCTCCTGGGCTTTCTCAGCAAGGTCCATGGCAGTCAAGATCGTCTCCCACGCGTAGTGGAGTGCTTCCCACATCCGTTCCTCCACGACACCCAGCGCAACCATGTTCCGGTAGGCCCCGTGCACATTTTTCGCGTACCGGCAGAGCTTGGGCAGATCGGACGTCGCGGCGAGTGCCTGTGCGTACTGCGGGATCGCCTCCTGCGGAAGAGGGTCTAACTGGTGGTCGGGCGGGAGCATGAAGTCGCTGCAAGGCAGGAGCGCGTTCACGAACCTGCCCCGGCGGTACATGTATACGAATTGCATGATCGGGAGGAACATGGGTGGGCAGGGTAGCGCGATGGGCACCATCGGCAGGCGAAGCACGAACGCCCTCTGCGTCGCTTGGCGCGAGTCGGCGATGATCTTGAGCTTGGACGGCTTCTTGGGCATCTCGGGCAGGCGCGAGCAGTACGCCGCCCAGATGGCGGCGTGCGTAGGGTACAGGCACACTTCACGGCGGAAGCCGAAGGACTTGTGACGACGCGCGGCTGGGCCGTACGTCGAGGGCGGCGCGTACGGGTAGACTGCCAAGATGTGAGTGGCACTGTTTGCGAGGCCGTTGTCGGTGACGAGGAGGTTGTAACCATCGGGAAGCCCTGGTTTGGGTGGGTCAAGGTAGATCTTGCGATACATGCCTAACACCCTGCGTTGCCGTTCGTCAGGTGAAAGAAGGAGCACGATCGATCCAAATGGGACCTACTTGTAGCCCATATGGGACCAACCGCTCCGCACCTGCTTCGGGGACAAACCTTCGTACGCGGGTTGTGCGATAGTAACGCGCTCTGGTTTGACCTGAGGAAAGGTGGGGGTCTCGAGTTTGGACGGCAGCTTCCTCCACTCCGAGGGGTCCACAAGCAGCTCCTCTAGAATAGGAGGAAACGGAGACGGCCGCAAGGGGGCGATGGTTTGTATCACGCCATCCTGAGGGGTCGTACTCCGAGGCCAGATGTGGGGGATGATGGGGACAGTGATAGGCTTGCGCGCACGCAGCATCGCGACCAGCATGAGGCGGCGCGACAACGCGGTACATGCAAGCTTTGTCGGCTTTAGCCAGACGCGCCGCTTGCGAGCCAGAGGTTTGTGGACACCCATTCTTGAGCGGGGAAGTGGTCTCGCGCGCGACCGTGTAGCTGAGGAAAGGCCAAAATGTGGCCTGAGACGGCGAGGCGTGGTTCTGGAGGAGACGAAGAGTCGGAGAAGGCATTTTATAGGAGCAGCTGGCCACCGCGGAGGGGCTTGTGAGGATTGTCTGTCGGATTGAGGGCCAATGGATAAAGCAACACCAAGCTCAGATTCGTGCCCAGGGCGGATTGCAACCTGCCAATCGCGGAAGGTGTTTTGCTTCCCGCCAAATGCGAGCCCACCGTGGCAAACAAGCCAAAACAGCCGCCTACCTATCCGCCCCGCCTCCGAATGGCAGTCGATGGCCCACCTTTGCGCGAGCCGCCCGGAACAAGGCAAGGCCATCGCGACCTCAAACCGAAATCGCCGTCGTCATGCGGCGATCAAGAGACGAAAACAAGGTTGTGAGGGACCAGCCGAGCTCTAAACGGACGGGATTGTTCCTATGTCTCCGCACCGAGGAATAGTAAGGACTCACCTTTCCCCTCCCCATCGCACTACGCATTCACGGCACGATCGGGCGTTCTGTGGTCGGTCAGTCAGTCGCTCTTCGGATTTGGTCGCTTGAACAGTATTCCTCGTGCGACGCAAGTAGCTTCCGTTTCTCTCACTGTGATATCCGAGCGGCTACGGGGCTGACTGAGCGTCTGGTACGATGACAATGGATGCAGTGTTCGCCAGAGGCCGAGCGCCAACCAATGACGACGGTGTTGTCTATAAGTGGCATGAGCTTCGACAGTGGTAGCAGTGATCCTGATGATGAAGAGAGAAGGGCCTTCGATTTGGATCGTCCCGACAGTTGACACGGAATGCAGCGTAGGACGGTGCCGTGGTAGCAATCAAACCATTGATGCATGCTAGTTACACTAGAAATGAGCATTATCATCAACGCCCAGATAAAGCAGAGGGGTTATGTATGCGAGGCTTGCAGGCTATATGTCAGAGGCTGGAGCGCAGTTGACGACGTGGAGCCTGCGTCGCTGACTGGGGTTGTCAAGATGTTTGTCGGAGGGACCTCCATCTCAATTGTCGTAGCAGGAGGAAGGGGAATGTGGCGGAGCGTGCGTTCTCGGTCCGGGCGAGAGAGGCCACAAGAGGAGCACATGGCGCCAGATCACAACAAAGTAGTAGGCGTTCCATAGATGTCAAATCAGCATTGTCGAGGCATCGGTCAAGCGTCGAGCAAGCTAAAGGAGCCACCTTTCTTAGCAGCATGGATGCGCAAGTGGCTGACCAGGCGGGCTACGCCGATTTCGAGGAAACACATAGATACTGGCTGTGTCAGAAGAACCATTTACTGGACAGGCATCTTGGGCCCCCAAGGACGGTAGCCTTAGCCACACAGCTTGCCTGGGACCCAAGTCAAGTATAGGCTCTAGTCGAATCAGAGAGAGGACGTTCCAGGTCCGACAGCGGCAGAGGAACTTAGGGCGAGCATACGGCAGCAGCACCATGGTAGACGAGACAGTGAGGCAAGGAGGCGAGAAAGAACCGCGCCGTATGGGATGAGAGCCGTATATAAGTACCCCAGAGCTAGGGCGCTAAAGTACGCCTAGGCGATCTTGTAGGGCCAAAGCGCGAGAAGCATGACCGCCTCGCTGCGGCTAGACAGGCCCAATCAGCAAGGCCACGCAGATCAAGCATGCTTCTTGAGGCAGTTCTTGCCACCTTAGGAATGAAGGAGCCGTGAAGTTACTGTCATAGCTGGAAGGCGGTGAGGTTCGGTGCGTGCAGGGGCCATGAAGAGACTACTGGGGGTGTATTAGGGTGCAGCAGAACAATAGGAGGCGCTGAGCAGTACCTCATTCTCACAATGAGCGGTATCCTTGAATTGTGAACACGGGCCCCTTACAATCATTCACTTGACGTTGGAGACGAACGTTGGCCCAAACAAGCTCTTCCATGTCGCAGCAGTTGCAAGGAGCCACGAAACGCGTGAGAACCGGCTTGGATCGCGAGACAGGTCAAAGCGTCGATACTGGGATACCGCGATGATGGTGGTGACTAATTGTCATCTGAGGTGTGAGCAAATCAGAAGAGTTTGTGCACTTCATCAGTCGCCAATACCTTGACGCATGGTACTGCTCGTCGAGTACGAGAACCCGTCAATGGAGCATAGGGAGAAGGCAGGTCGTAAGGGGGAAGGGGAGACAAATGATTGCATAGTACCGCTTCAAGGCAAGCCATTCAGCCATTGAGAAGCCATAGAAAAGTGGTGGCAAGTAGTTACCTTCTTGAGAGCCGGCTCTTCGCCTCAGAAGAGCGGTCGAATGAGGTCCCCTTCTCCTTGACTTCTCCATAAGCACGTGACTAACGGAGGAAGGTAACTACCCTTCTCCGAGAACTGTTCATTCGATGGGCTGATCCCTGTCGGTATCGCATGAGGACACAAGTCGCATGACTACTTTACGATGTTTCAGGCGAAATGCCAATGCAGTGGAGGCTTTGGTGGGTCAGGATAGTGCTTGGAGAGAGAGCGTTCAGAAGCGAGGGATGGCTTCAGGTCGTTGCACGAGCGAAGGGCTTATGAGAACTCATATCCGTATGGAGGGTGCCATCGCTCAAGGGAGTAAGAGAGACTGTATCACGGCATCCCGGTGCTTCTGGCGTGCCTTAACAGCAACTTTCCGCGTTCGCTGACAGAGGTACTGACACAGTTCAGCGCTGAGAATATGCTGAACGCCCGATGCCTAAATACATTCAACGTATGCATCGTCCCTAACGAACAGACAGCAGAAGGATCACATGTACTCACCCGCTTCGTGCGTATTCGAAGCACACAGAGCTGAGTGAGTCTTGTCCGGCGTATGGGAAGGAGCTTTCACTTGAAGAGCGTATACACAGTCACTACGTACTAGTACTAGTCGGAGGCGAGGTACAGTACCGCGATCTCTTTCGAGATAGCGGACGGCGTCTATCTTATCTCCAGAAAGTGACTGCGACTGAGTGCCAAAGCGCCAAAAATATAACTTGTCCTGCTGCCAGCCCTATACAGTACTGGAGTCCTACGACCCTCACGCCCTCGGAAAGACTGCTTGCCGTTCATGTCAACGCTTAGATGGACCAGAAACGCGCCCAGACGTACGTCTCTTCTTCCCGGGTTCACCACCTTTTCAGAGTTTTTGGAACATCGTCGCGGAGCGTAATCAGCCCTCGGTCGCGCAGACCTTGTCGTCCTTTCTTCGGCGTCCGAAGGCTCTTCATGGACTCCGAACAGATGTCCTTCTTGATGCTACAGCTTCATAGGAGTACTCATATTCAGTTTGAAACAGCTCGGAGGCGCTCGAGAGATTCATTCAGTCCCAAAAAGCACTACTGGAGCGAACGCACACCGACATAAAACGTCTCAAGGAACTCAGGCGCATTGTTGAGATAGACCCACCTCAAACGCTGAACAAGTTGTGTGATATGGTACATTAATTAGTACTTGTATCATCTAGACGAGATCCCCTTATAAACGGCTGAACAGCTCAATGAACCTTCATTCCGGTTAAGCGAACAAGCCGATGCAATACCTCCACTTCCTCAAGAGATAGATTGGTCGCTCTTTGGTGGAGCAGGTACGTCGCGCTGTTTCATGATTCTGTCATCATGCCTGAATCAGCTCTTGCAGATCCCGTTCCTTTCAAGGAGTTGGCTTCTGCGGCGCGCCACGCATACGCTTCGCGTAACACCCCGCCCAAAGTACTAATCAGCCCGCCTTCGGACCTGCGCAGGCTTGTCGCGGAAACGCGGTTGACCATCCTCGATCCTGTTCTTTCGGCGTTTCGTCTTCCGGACGAGCTCGCTCTGCTATCCGACGATGAGCCGGACCCCGAGGAGCTCATTCGCGCACGCGAGCGCGAGAAGATCCGTGAGCTCAAAAAGCGGCGTATCGAGGGACACACCGAAGCGCCGGTGGTCTCGGGCCTCGGTCTGCGTCGTCCGGCTGTCGCTGAGAGAGTGTTCATTCGGCGAGACCAGGAGGACGAGAGCGCAGAGGTTGACATCTCTATAGATGATGATGGAGCAGGGGGAGCGCTAGCATCCAGTCAAGTTTCGGAAGAGGTGCCCATGGATGTGGACGTACCCTCAGACATCGTCTCTCCTGCATCTGCATCGCCTAGTCTTCCCGCAACAACGAAGAGTGGGAGGGAGAGGCGCTCGTTCCGCCACGCGAAGGTTGATGGGAAGACTAGCACCTTTCAGGCGAAGAATGCAAGCAAAGCAAAGGCTCAGTCGAAGGTCAACGTCAAGGTGCCGGAAGACTCGCCAGAACCCTCTGCGGGACCTCCGCGGGACAAAAACGGGAAACCCAAGTCAGAAACGTATAAGCAGGCTTGGTCTGTCTCTGAACAACACTTGCTTGAGCGCCTTTTGGAGGAGATCCCGGAGGGCGAAAAGAACAGGTACGCGCCTACCTACTGTACACGTCGCTCAACGCCTCGTGACAGTGCTAAACGGCCTTTGCCGTCTAGGTGGGCCAAAATCTCGAAAGCGATGAATGGACGTCGTACGGCTCGTCAGGTCGCAAGCCGTGTGCAAAAGTACTACGAGAAGCTCAAGCGATTTGGAGTCGAGGTTGGGAGCAGCAAGGCTGCTGGCCGGGCCAGTTGAAGGGAGTTCTTGCGCTGGCACTACTCTACGATCGTATCCTACCATAGCATAGTAAATCCCTCACTTGCGCATATTCCTGTATCCATAGCCGTTCTTCACTGTCCCCGACGATGTCGCGCCGAAGTCCGAAACGGTCTCGAGCTGTCTCTCGACGACGGGAGCTGTACAAGTGGCGATCATCTGACCATCAACTGCCCTTGACGCGCACACGGCACCGGGCTCAGCTGCACTCGCTCGCATTCGTTCCGCCACTGTTCTCATAGACTCTGTCCCCTGCCAGCTCATCTCGCCTTTTGTTCGTTTGAGTCGCGCTTGCATCTTATAACAAGACCATCACCATCGCGCCGCTACGACTCGCATCGCACCGTCTGAGAAGAGAAGAGAGAGATGGCGACGCAGTTCGACCCCAATAACGCGCAGAATCTCATCGAGGTGCGCCCGCCGTCCCGCGCACCACACAACCACTGGCAACAGCTGAGATTTCTATATGAATGGTGTAGATTGAGAAACAGTGAGTCTGCGACGGGTGTGCTCCGGTGGAAGGGTTTCTTGACGCTGTCGCGACTGCAAGGTTCGCGGTGAAGGCAGTAGAACACGCCCAGGTCCGTCGCATCACTTGCTCTCTCCAATCTAGCACGTCCGTAGTCCTCATGCGCCCATCCTTGTCTGCGCTGCTTAGACCTACTGGAATTTGCTCGAGAAAGTGAACCCGCGCGACCTCAAGCTCACGAAGTAAGTCCCGCTCACGCTGGCTTTCCGTCTCGTCCCATGGCGGGCCTCCGAGCGCACGCTAATACATCGCCTCTCGTCTTCATCCGTCAGAATTGACGATGAGATCTTCGAACACGCAATGAAAGAGTTTCCTGAGCTCGCGGAGAACAATTACGAGAAGGTCCTCGTGATCGACGAGGACTGGATGAAGAGCGAGTCCGGCAAGAAGCGTTGGCGCGAGTTCATCCAGCAGTGAGTCTGCGCACCTCCCATCCTCCTTCGTGTATGGTCTTGCAAAGAGTGCTGAACGCCTTATGTCTGTGTTCGCGCGGTGTGTAGGTACGAGAAAAAGGTCAAGGACTACAACTTTGGTTCTCTCATCCGGACAGACGCGCGGCAGGAGTACAGCGAAACAAACACGATCTTCGGTGAGCCTCGCTGATCTCCCACGTTGCCAAGTCGCGTCTCTGAGCGTCATTACCAACTTCTTTGCTGTAGTCACGCGAATACAGGTGCGTCGCGTTTTCCTTGAAGTCTCTTATTACGCGCTCGTCTCACCCAACCTGCCACCTACCCATGCTTACGGATGTGTGCAGTTCTACGTCTATGAGATTGCGCGGAACCGCCTCGGGCTGAACGATAAAGCGCACGAACTCGCGAAGGAGGAGGCGGCCAAGGAGAAGGAGAAAGCCGAGAAGGAGAAGGCGCGCGCGGAGAAGGAGAAGGCGAAGAAGAAAAAGAACTGACGCGGATACCGGAGCGGAATGGGGGGCGGTCCCCGATCGAGCTCCGACCGACTGGCAGATGAACTGACTGTCACTGTCATTGCGCCCGCCCACATTCTAATGATGGGTGGGTGCAGAGGGCTTAACCATTGTACGCACATCTCAGGAGGAACGCGTCGTACACCTGGTACAGCCGCGCGTCAGTGTTTGAGTTGAATTGCACATGTCTGAGCATTTTTCACGGCAAGTACTGGGTTGATCAGCATGAACGAGGTGCTCAGAGAGTCGTTTTCATGCGTGAGTGCGTCGCTGCACCGTCGAGGACGATATGCGTGCCGGAGACGTACGCTCCTGCGGGGCTGGCGAGGAAGAGAGCTGTCACAGAAGGCTGGTATGGGGATCCACGGCTTCAGGTATAGGCAATGATGACGTACCGACACCTGCCATGTCTTTTGGGTGGCCGATCCGTCCTGCAGGCTCGGGATGAGACGTGGCGGAACGGGATCGAATGTCATAGACCTCTCACCGAACGGATTCCCATCTGCGAGGCCGCCCTCGCCGTGCTTTTTCATCCCGAACGCAGTCATCTTGGAAGGGAAGACTCTACACGGCAAGTGTGAACTCAGCATACCTACATCAATCAATCAGATAGAAGGCAACCCACCCTGGAAGGATGGCATTCACGCTTTGATGAGCACCCAAGGACAGACGGGTTCAGTGCGACTCGCCTACGTGAGAGATATCAGTGATGGTGTACGTACGTGATGAACTTGGGCGCGAGCGTAGTTGCGAGAAGGATGGTGAGATGATTGACCGCCGCTTTGCTCGTGCCATCTACCAGGAAGTCAGATAATCGTACCGAGAGGAGGGAGGAGACGCAGCACTTACAGCTCCATAGACCGTTCCCAGGCCCGGAGAGCTTGGAGCCCTGGGCGGTGCTGGTAATGCCAGCGACGGAAGATATGTTGATGACACGCCCGGGATCGAAGTTCGTTGCGTCCTTGGCGAGGAGCGGGGTAAGCCTGTAAAGGTGTCAGTCTCCCCGAAAGCACCGTACGGACCATAGAACATACGCCGCGGTCACTGCAGAGATAAGCCTGAGTGAGCCAGTAGTAGTGCTGGAGGATCGTAGAGTTGCACGTACTGTAGAATATGCTCTTGACGTTGAGGGACAGAATCTTATCCCAGCCTTCTTTCTCAGGTACACTAAGACGTCTTTGTCACCGCTGTGCGATGCCCACGAGAAATCAGAGTCTCACTTGTCGAATGGTGCACCCCAGGACGCTCCAGAGTTGTTCACGAGTATATGAACCTTGCTTTCGCGTTCTTTGATTGCGTTGGCAAGAGCGTCGCACCCGGCCTTAGTCTACACAATCGGGTATAAGGATGGCTGAAGCTGATACCACCATAAATATACACATGGGACATACGCTGACGTCGGCGACAATATAATGGCAGCTTCCGGGGCCCTTCTTCGTCAATGCTTCTGACATCTATGGACTCATGCGTAAGCTCATATATACAAGAAGTACGAGGAAATTGCCTTGATTGACCTCCTTCAGTTGCTTCTCCTTGCGCGACGCGATATACACCTTGGCACCATTTTGCACGTAGGCGGAAGCAATCATGCTCCCAATACCGGAACCTCCCCCAGTGACCACCGCTGGAAAAGAAATTTCACTCTCAGATTCCATTCGTTGTATATAGGAGCTCTCTGAAAGGGACTCCTACGCACCCACTTTGCCCTTGACGTCGAAGAGCGTCGGGATTCTGAAGTCTGCGACAATATGAATGGAGTCGGAACTATGATTCAACGCTTATGTCGTTGGTTATGTGGGCATACCCAGTTCGGCGGTAGACATGATTTCTGAAGCGAGAAAGTGCGCTGGCGTTGATGAGATGGTGGGGGGGGGGGTGGAAGAGCACTTGTGCGGTCGAGGTCGGTGGACCTGAGCCTCATTTACCCCGGACGGCGTCGATCATATCCATCATCCAGCTATTGCCTTACTATTAGGGTGTTCTGGCTGTGCGCGGGCCCGGCCCGGTGAGCTAACGTAACCGGAACCGGTCCGACTACCATCCGTTGCCTTCGGTCAGTAGGCTCTCCGGTCTCGGCGAGCTTGCGTTGACCGGCGTCCGGCGTAAACCGACTGGGAACTCATCGTGTACAACATACTGTAACTTGCCGTCTCATTATCAGAGCATTCGTTTGCTCCAACAGGGCGAGCAACTGGTAAATGCAGTATGCTTACTCTGCCATGACGTGTGGGATGGCAGCTAGTCCTACTCATGTCGAGGTTGTCCTCAGCAACTTCACCGGTGCAAATCGCACGTCGTTGGGACAACACCTACAAATTGCCATACCAGCTTCATGATTGTGTTTGGACATAACTCCCGCCAGCATCTTTTGTGCGACAATGGTACCTGAAAACTCGGCGTTTGACTTGTTTGAACCGGCTACTCATCGTTCGAAGGCGAGAAGAGCCCACATTCAGGCTGTCCAGATATCCAAAGAGGAAGAAGGCGTGTTGTGGCAATGTCGACCGGTTCACTGTGAGTCGTCAATGGCTTTTCTGGTGTGAGTACTGAAGTCTGTCCTGGTCCTTCAGCTAGTACTTCATGCCCTCGCCGGAGGGGGACGCCCGCTCGTTCAAGTTGGTCTCGCAGATCGATGTTAACATCCTTTGCAACTGATCTGTGCACTGCGTCGGTAATCTAACTCTGAGGTCCAGATTGTAGTTTTTCAGCGACGATTCAGCTTTTGTCATTGGCCTGCAAAAGGACCGACGACTGGAGCCGGTGCCGGAGGGCCTTGGCTACACCCCCGTCTTATAGACGTGTTCCAGGCCATATCACTATGCAAATGCATTCTACCAGGTTCTACGGCTGTTCGAGGCAGTTTGGGGGTGTACTCGGGTGATGGTGAAGAGTGCGAGATGCCCGTGTGCCCTCCCTTCCCCACCATGACTCCTGCCGGGTTGACATAGGGTAAGGTGGGCTTTGCGGGCTTGTTCCCTTGGCAGGCAAAGCTCTTGAAATCTCCCTTATCTTTGCATCGCCCCTTTCAGGCTTCTGGCGTCGTGTTTGAAGCGATAACTTCCGCGCACATGCGAACTTATGGCTTTGTGCCTCTCTTGCTGTTCTCGTCAGTTACCCATGCACGCTACAGATGTCACCGCTATCGCAGTCGTCTGAACCGCGTGTGGACAATTAAAATCTTATTATCTGCCTTACCGCTGCTGTCATTCCGTGCCTCATGACACCTGACAGCTGGCTTGTCAGCGGTTCGGTGTACTGTGAGCAATGAACGAGGCCTGTACATTCTTGCGAAGCTAATCCGCACCCGAGTGACATGCTCTAATACCATAGCATACCCAAGTGGACAAGCCGCTCTTAGCACTCGCTTGAAAGGTGCGTGGACGATGTCCGGTCGATCCGCACCCTTCACCACCGTCATCATCGACGAAGTAACCTTTATCCCCAGGCACGGCCGTCTCATGCCTGTGATAGCAAGAGTCCACTGAAGAGGAATCCACAATGAAAGCTTATATGGACGTTCTCTAGGAAAGCGCCTCGTCATCAAGCCTGACAAATAGCCTCCGAAGATCGAGCATGGGGTTGCCAACCTACAATCTGGAGCAACAGCGAGCATCGCTCGCGTCGGGCATCTCCATTTATCGATCACTGGTAGTGGGCTCACGCATTCCGACTTCCATCTCGTTCTTTTATGACATCGAACAATTCCTGCGGGACAACCCAACCGCCTTCACTTTCGAAGACGCCCCTAAGGATCACCCCTAATACGCCGCTCTGGCTCGCTCGCCTTCCCTCCCTTCTCACGCGGCTCCGTGCCGCCAGCACACTCACACGGTGTTGCGAGGGCACCCACCTCCTCGCTTTGGCAGACGGCTGCACAAGCACTGCGTGTGTATTAGTAGCATAGGGTACGGTAGCGCAGCTTCATTGGCACTGTACATGTACATAGTGACGGGAACAAAAAAAAAAAAAAGACTACCATCTGGTCTCATGGCCGAACGTCGCGATCAGAGTTCATGCGCCCACATGGTCCAATGCAGTCAGGAATTGACTGGAAGAGGGTTTCTGGCCACCGGACCTGCAACGGACGCACATCAGAAGTGAGCGAAGCACCAAAAGAGGTCACGGCGGCTGCCGTGGCTATGACGCTGCGAGCCAGATATGGAAGGCACTGTGTTCGCTGGCGTACGCATTTCTACGGCCAACCTTCTGACCACCTGCGAGCCATGTGCGCCATGCCTTAGCAACTTCCATGTATCACCTCGCGGACGACCTTGTGTCCATTACGCCTGTTGTTCAGCGACGTCACATCTGTCAGAGACCGTGCGGCCACTGCTGGACCTTGCCTGAAGGACGCTCCTCATCCAATTTTCCTATGCCATGGCATGGATACGGCAACACCAAGGTATGTCATGTGTCTCTCGTCGTTGGTTATTGACCTAGAACGTATGCGTTCCTGGATACGAGGACGATCCCCGGTCCTTCTCGCATTTCTCCCTTTCTCGGATATGTGCGAGCTCACAGTATAAAAAGACACGAAGCAGACGCAGTATGGTCTTCAGTGGACCTTGGCAAACGTTCTGCTACGCCCGATTCCAGACCAGACGATATGAAAGGCTTTGTTGCTGCCGCAGTCACCCTCGCACTTGCCGCAAAGGCTTCCGCGCGGACCTTCACGGTCTACAACAACTGCCCTTTCACCATCTGGTACGTTTCCGCGTTTGCTTGCCTGAGTCACTGCTCACAATACACCTCATTACTAGGCCTGCTGTACGTCCGTGCATTGAGGATCGTGACAGGGTACTGAGGCTCTGCGGCGCAGATCTTCACTGATCTCAACGTGGGCTCCGCGACCCCCAGTCAGCCTACGGGGTACGTGGCCTCTGTGTCGGGGGCTCCTTTCCGTATCTGACAGCTCATCAGCTGGGAGCAAGGCGCCTACCAGTCCGTCTCCTTCTATGTCCCGAACAACTGGGCTGCAGGACGCATCTGGGTACGGCCCTCTCGCTATCCTAACATCTGTAGCTATACTCATCGACTCTGATCTAGGCCCGTCGCGACTGCGACTTCAGCACCAATCCTGGCCCGAACTCCTGCCTGGATGGTGGCTGCAACGGCGGTCTTGAGTGCGACCCGCACACCGGCACGGTCAGCATATCGACTCACCACTGCGCCTTGATAGGAACGGCTCATCTTGACCACATGACTTACTAGGGCGTCCCTCCTGCAACCCTCGCGGAGTTCACGCTCTCTCCCGACAGCAGTGGCTCCGACTGGTATGATGGTAAGTAACACTCATCGCCTCCGATACTGTGCAATGGCTGAGGTCGACTTGCAGTGTCCATCGTCGACGGCTACAACCTCCCGATGAGGATCAGCAACGACAAGGGCTGCGGTGTCGCAGACTGCGCCGTCGACCTCGGCCCGAACTGTGAGTCTTTCTCCTGTATGTTTGTTTCCTTAGAGCAACCAGCGCTAACGTTTTTCTTGATGCGTCGCACAGGCCCCGCGCCTCTCAAGGGCCCCTTCGACTCGACTGGCTTCCCCGTGGGTTGCAAGAGTGCCTGTGAGGCGGGTCTCGGAGACCCCGGTAAGCCATTCCCATCCTTGCCCTCCGCGGTCCGCATTACTGATCCCCGCCAAGTCAACAACCCCAACTGCTGCACAGGCACTCACAACACCGCCGCGACTTGCCCGCCCTCTGGCGTCGAATATTACTCCTACTTCAGTGAGTTCACCCTGCCACGCATCGTGAGAACAGTGAGCTGACTGGCATCGATGCAGAGAGCAACTGCCCGAACTCGTACGTGTATGCGTACGACGAGTCCAGCGGCACGGCGTTGTGGACGTGCCCAGGCAGCCTCCAGGCCGACTATACCATCACCTTCTGCCCGTGAGAGGCCGAATACCCAGGACGTCCTTCTGAAGCTGTCAGCTGCGAGCACGAGAGTCATCGTGGATGCAGTTCCCAGCATTCGCGGTGTCAATCGGCGTTCGCATAACGTCGGTTTCAGTTCAAAATCAAATTCGTAAGGAAACATTCCGGGACCGGAAAAAAAGGAAGATTGGATGGCTGTATAATAAGTTCTCCCATGGTGATGTTTGTGACGACTTCGGTCTCGCGTTCGAGGCATGGGTAGTGCTTGTATCTATTCCTCGAAGCAATATACTCTCTCCCTTGAAGTCGGTTCATGTAGCGAGGGCACCGGGGAGAAATTGTTGACCACCTGAAGCTGATATATCAATACGGCTACTGTAACGACGCATTGTCAGCGCCAAGATCAATGATTTCAGGCTGCGAGCAGCTTGGCTAACTCCCGAGTAGTCTGGCGTATGCCGCCCACATCCTGGTCGCATCAACGTCTGATCATGACCATGATGACCCGTTTGTTGTCGGTCAAGGACATCATCGGGCGGATCCTATGCTACTCCACGCGCGCATGGTGAGTGCAGTCTTCGACTTGACAGCATCAATGGTAGCATGTGAGGAAAGGATGTTGTATCGTTTGTGCGTAGTCTATGGGTCAGTCGGACATGCGCAGGATTCGTAAACCTTCAACGTTCACATCATCCATTCAACTACCTTTCGCGCTTCCTCTTGCCGTCGCTTGACCACCTCCACGACTTCTTCACCCCATACCTCCTCCGGTCGTTTCTTTTCCAGGAGACACTCCTTCAGATGCCTTTCAGCGTCCGCGAACTCGAAGGCTACGCAGTTCTCTAAGGACAACGGTGCGGAGGGGTCCCACCGGACGAGTGCTGGGCGCTCGGGCACCTGGTATGGTGGACACACGGATCGCCCCCGGTACAGGTCATCGAAAATCAGGCCGATGTCGTCTTCGTCTAGTGGTAGTTTGCTGATGTAGAGCACTTAGTGCAATATTCTGTTGGAAAGCCATGAGAGTCTCACTTAACTTGGCGTCCCAGGAACTTCTCTTCCCGCTTTTGGAGGTCGCGGGATAGGCGTTCGTTCAACTTCTTGCGGCCTTTTATGGGTAGAGGGTTGTGGATCGGCTTCCCAGCGAGTTCACAGAGAATAAAAGTGGCGATGTTCAGTCCAAAGATTGCGGGTAAGGGACCTGGACCGAACACAAGAATGTCCGGTGAGAACGGGAAGCAAGTTTGTGCGAGAGAGATTCTGGGTTCTCACCGAGGACAGGGAGGATGCGAACACGGAAGTCGTCAAAGACTCCGAGTTCCTTTACGTTGCCCTTCTGAAACTCCTCTTCAGGAAGGGGAAGTAGCTTGACGCTGCCGGGGACCTCGGTCGAGTAGACTACGGGAATGCCGGACGAGACACCCTCAAGGCGCAGACGACGGCGCACCGAGCGTGCGAGCGGGTCGTACATCGTGTCAGAAATATCGCTGATTTGCACGCGCGTCGGGTCGCTCTTCGCGCCAGAGCCCATCGACGAAAACACCTGATATGGCAACGCTGTCGTACCCATGTTGATGGTGAGACGTACAGAGAGACTTTACCTTGATGTTGTTCTCATGACAGTACTTGAGCAAGTCTACCTTCGTAGTGATGTTGTCTATCGCATCTGGCCAAAGTATCCTGTAAGGACGTGTGCCGTGGCAGACGGGGTACGAGTGAATAGCCTTACCAATCACCCAGTCTGCGCCCTCTAGAAGGTCTCCGCCAGACTCTTTTCGCCAAATCTCAATGCGCGGGTCCACTTCGACCACGCGCGAGATCTGCTTTAAGGCGCGTTCTATACATTTCACTTTAGGCGTCCCAACATCTGCCAGAGTGGCGGTCGCATGCCTATTCAACGATGACAGGGTTACTTGATCAAAGTCAACTAGACGGATTTTCGAGATGCCTCTAAATGATCACAATGAAGTTAGCTTGAAAACGGACAAGGAAGCGGTAACAAGCGCACGATCTCACGAGCATGACCGCTGCCCAGCTGCCTACGCCGCCGCATCCGACGACAATGACGGCACCTTTTCTGATCTTCGCCATTGCTTCATCGCCAAAGAACGCATAGTTACGCGCGAGCTGCTCCCGCACAAGCTCTTCGTCGTACTCTAGAGAAACGGTGCGAGGCTCACTTGGGACCGCACCGATCTGGACCTCACTCGTTTCGTCATCCTCCCTGCCGCGCAGTGCCTTTCCTTTGCTAGACGAAGCGAGAGAACGCAGAATGTCTTGATCAAGAGTCTTTCGCTTCTGTCGCCTTACGTGCTGCTGGTACGCGGAGAAGAGGCCCGCGGTGACGGCAGAAGCTGCCAGAGCAGTTGCAATGAGTTGAGTTCTATGCGAATTCCACTCCAGCGTCATCGTGAGTTAGAGCGAGCTGTAAAGGTAGAGTATGACGAGATGGCAAGAAATACGTATGTCAAAGTGGTCCAGAGGAGGGCTTATGCTTCGTCTTTTGCAGCAACAGTCTGTACGGCAGTACAGTACGTGTTCCAGCGAACGAAGTACAGACCATGATACAGAAACGTCCAGTCACGTGGTTCACTTGTACTGTTGCAGCACCTCGGAACGGACCGAAAACCTTCCGCTGAACCGTACACTCATGTACTCACCGCTCCTCACTGTTCAGAATCAGTACAGCTATTGCATGCTTGTCCTGGGAATGGTACATAGATCCTCTTAAACCTAGGCAAAGAAGGATCCATCCGGACCGCTCACACTGCGCGAAGGACGAGATTGGCAAGCGCGGTAGATTACCAGGACGACGGGTGAGTCGACGCCGTCGCCAACCGACGCGCACAGCCTGAGAAGTTGCCACCGTCGTCCTACCAATTGTTCCCGATCAGTAGCGTGGGGAGTACTTGGTCAATATGTAATCTGTAAACTGATCGTGCTTCGGTGGGACTAGGGTATTCCCGCTAACGCCACGCAACGGTGTCCACCGCTCTTCTCCCTTTCACACTCGGTGCAGGCGTCGTCTTTCTCCTCGCAGCAAGTCTGCAGTCCATTCCTTTCTTTCTTTGGCGTCGCCTCTTGTTTCTGCTGGCTCGGGTTTTCTTGTCATGCTATTTGCTGTCATTTGAAGCTACCCACTGACACTTCTGCTACATGGGCGAAATCTGTCTCTCAGTGGCTCCCATCCTGCGTTGCCAATCTCTGACCAGGCTTGAAGCTGGTATTCTCCTTATACCCCCTGGCTTCGAAGTTCTCTTCGCATGTGCGCTACTATGGGCCAAGCGTGCCTCCGCTGACAAGTGAGTGAATCTCTCCTTTACGTTTGCGCTCAGGCTCCTGGCGCAAAGGTCGCAGAAGTGAAATGATCGTTGCGTGTGGCCCTAATGCTGAACGTTACATCCATTGCAGGAAGCATGTCTTTCTGTCCTCGGAGATCTGCGTCTACTTCCTCCTGGCAGTGCTTGACGTCCTAACCCACACTCTTCCTTCCATCGGAACATCACTGGAGTCCTTCCGATCTCTTGACATCACCATCGGTACGCACACTCATGCATTTGCGCCAGCAGTGACTGTCATTTGAACACCACTGTAGGTGCTGGCTCTTTCATCCCTCTCTTTCTGTACACTCTCTTCCTCTATCTCCTGACTACCACGGAACTGGTGCCTTCACTTCCAACCGCGCTTCACAGGATCACAAGATATCTCCTACTCGCTTTCATACCCCTCATCCTGCTGCTGAACGAGCTCGGTTCCTTCGTGGGCATTAGTTACCGTGAGTGAGGTATCATGTGAATGACGTCTACTTTTCTCACTGTCGAGCGTACCATAGGCAGTTTTCGCGGTCTAGATGGGAGATCCCTCGTGCTTGGCGTTGGCTTCACAGACCCCACCCCGGAAGTGATTTTGAACAGCGCAACGCTCGTTCTTCTGACAGTCTTCCAAGCTGTTAACTTCTGTGTCGCTTTCGTTCGTCTCGTCAAGGTCCTATTGCATAAGCGCACAATCGAGACGAATGGAAACGAGAAGGCGATGGAGACGCATCTTTTCCGAGGACTCGGTTGGATTGTCGTTGGAATGAAGCTCGGTGCCATCGAAACCGTTATTGGCTTCGCGCAGGGAGGATTTCCCATCGCTTTCACGCGCCGACTTCTGAGGTTCATTGCGCATGCATGCTTGATCGTCGGCGTGCTCAAAGGGTATGCCCCAGTCTCTCCGCCCCTCACTCATTCTGACCGCGTCCTTCACCCTTCACAGGGTCGATACGGTAGAGGGTTTCCAGCTGTACAGCCCTTCTGAGGCTCAGCGGCGACGCAAGTCTATGCTGCGCGCGATGATCCAAAACCCGCGATTCAGTACCTTCCGACACGTCGGCGGCCACGACTTCGACCCAGAGAAAACATTCGCCCCGAAGCGCGAGTCCGTCATCAAGCTGGGCGACCCGTCCTGGATGCGCCGTGACTTCAGCAAATCGTCGTTGCAGAAAGCGGCGATGGAAGAAGACCGTGCCACTCCTGGCCTGACTTCTGCGCGCAAGTCGAGCAGCCTCGCTTTCAAACTCCCGAGCCGTTTCTCGATCAAGTCGAAGATCAGCAGCCGCAAGAGCAAGGCGTCCACCGTGCGCGATTCCACCTCCTCGTTTGGCTCATCAAAGCGCAACTCCTGGCCTCCCGCACGAGATGCGACCGAAGGGAACTACAAGGACGAGGAGAATTCCCAAGGCGAGGAAGATGATGTCGTCGCCGCAGAGTTCTCGCCTATCTCTCATCCAGCATACCCGCGCCCGGTGCGCCAACGCGTGACGGTGCACATCCGGAAGGACCGCCTACCGGTGCTCCAACTGCGCCGGTTCTCGAACCTGGACTTCCTTGACCTCATCACGTCCACAGATCCGTTCCGCGACCCTCACGGGCGCGCGCTGTCCCTTCCTGGCAACTTCAATGAGCTCGAGCCCTATCCAGTCGGCCACGTCTCCGCATCGTTCACTCGTCTGCCTGCATATGCAGGTATGCCAACCGATCCCCCTGCTCCTGCCGTCGGTCGTGCAGCGTCCGTCCGTGAGTCCGTCCCCAGTCACGGCATCCGCTCGATGAGCGTCTCTACGTACCACCCGCCAGGGACCGCGATGAGCAGCGCTACTGCTAAGCCTCCCAGCTTCTCGACATTCAACGCGCGGGACAGTGGCGTGAGCTTCTACTCTCGCGACAGCGTCACGAGCTTCAACCCGCGCGACAGCACGCTCACGTACGGCCAGCCACCCAGCGCGATGAGCTTCCACGCGATCGGCACGCCCGCGCAGATGGACTTCTATGTGACTGGCACTCCTGACACGGCAAAGTCGATTGGCGTACCCGATTCAGCATCCGCCAATACGCCGCGTTTCCTTGGGATGAGCCGCCAAGAGCGCGGGCTGTCGTCGAGCACGACCGCATCGCAAGTGCACGCCCTTACGGAGCAGTTCCCGGGTATCCCGATGCACCCTGTAGCCGTGCCTCGCGTTCGGAGCATGCTGTCGCAGGAGGTTCCGCTTACCGACTCCGTCGTCGCTCAGGATACCTGCTCCTCTATGCCTCCGGATTATGCAGATGCTGTGCAAGACGTTAAACGCGTCCCATCTGTCAAGCGCAAGCCTATCCCTGCCTTGCATGAGTCGGAAGCCTCGCCAGACAAGATGGAGAGGGTCAATTCTGAGGACGCCCGAGCACAAGTGATCACTGAGCAAGAGGCGACGCAGTCTCTCCCGACGCCGGTCTCGCCGCCGCACGGAACCGCTGGCACCCGTTGGCCTATTCATCGAGCTCGATCACCGTCCACCAACCAGAAGAAGCGACCACCTCCCCTCGATCTTGCTCCCGTCGACGCCGTCGCCCTGCCGTCCGCATACACCGGCGATAGCGTCAGCCTGAGCTCTGCGCAGATCGTCCCTGCGCACTTGGCATCGGGTGGGGCGCAAGGCACGCTCGTCCGTGTGAAGAGCGTCGGGCGTGCGCCGCAACGGTCCGTGTCGGCCTCCCGGCGGACTGCGTTCTCGCGGGACAGTTTCCAGGCCGAGCTCGGTCACGTCACGCACGAGATGGGAGCGAAGAATCAGAAGATGCAGGCTAGCGTCATGAAGCATCGAGCAGGTGTTGGAAGGGGCAGGGGATTACCGGCGAACCCGCGTCTCATGCCCGAGGCCGTCGATACGGTGAGGTGGAGCGTGTTCAATGAGGCTTGATAAATGAGAGTTTGTAGTGGAAAGACTCCTTTGGGATAGAGAGGGTAGTACTTTATATACCCGGAGAGGGTTTCCGGAGAGGATTTCTGGAGAGGGCGTCCGGATAGGGTGTCCAGGACCTGGACTTGGCACTGGCTTGTAGGGTATGGCTGTCACAACACCGTATCTCAACCTCTCAGTCTCAGTCGATTTCTGTGGTCATGATTTTCGCCTGGACTTTACACATATCTTCCACAGACTTTAAGCTCTTGGGTGGTGTCAATGCTGTACTCCGTTGTTCGTCGAGGTCGTTGCGCTATTTATTACGTATTGTATTGAGTAAATCGCAGGCAGCCTCAGCCTACCGGCGATTGGATTGCGCAGTTGAAAAGTCAAACGTCATTTCCTGGGCGGGCGCCTTCACTTCACGGATGTAGAATCGACGCGATGTCGCTGGCGTGGATGGTGTATCGGTGAATATACTCTCAAGTCCTGAAGGGCAGACCGTTGCATGCGGCAGGTGCACACGTACAGCATACGCCGGTACTGTAGCTCTTTCCTGTGAGCCTTGCCAGTGCCAGTTGGGAACCTCGACATTCGCCGGAACGGGCGCTCATTCTGCAATGTCGGTCCGCCGTTCACTGGGCTCTGCGCCGCATCCGCCATAGCTGCGCGCCGGCGACTCTTCCGTCTCCGCCATCGTCATGGCTGCATACTTCTTCGCGTCTCCGGTCGATGTAGATATCAAACTCGAGGGCGAGGATGAGAGGAAAAAGGTGGAGATGAAGAGTGACAAGGACAAGACCATCTCCTGTCCGGTCTACTATGACGGAGAGCCTGTCGCCGGTCAGGTATGCGCTTCATGTTCATATCGCTCACAGCGATGCGCCAGGGGGTACGACAAGTACTGAGACTCTCCGATGGTGTGCTAAGGTTACGGTGCGAGTTCGCGACGGCAAGAAGTTGGCGCACGAAGGTATCAAGGTCGAGTTCATCGGCAGCATTGGTGAGTGACGTGCATTGCGCTGAGCAACTCATCCTGAACGTCATATGGTGTCAGAACTCTTCTACGACCGGGGACATCACCATGAATTCTTGGCATTATCACAAGAGTTGGCTGCGCCTGGAGAGATGCGGCAAGCGCAAACGTTCGATTTCCTGTTCAAGAACGTGGAGAAGCAGTTTGAGAGTTACCAGGGCATAAATGTGAAGCTCAGGTGAGGCGCATGTCGTTGGTCTTTATTGTATCTAAGTTTGGCTTCAATAGATACTTCGTAAAGGTGACAATATCGCGACGGATAGCCGATGTGACGAAGGAGAGGGACGTCTGGGTACATTCGTACCGAATGCCACCAGATAGCAACAACTCGATCAAAATGGAGGTCGGTATAGAAGACTGCTTGCACATTGAGTTTGAGTACAACAAGTCGAAGTGCGTATTTACATCTCTCTCATTGGTCGTCCATGTTGATCAGCCGTTTTGCAGATACCACTTGAAGGACGTCATCGTGGGCAAAATCTACTTCCTCCTCGTACGCATCAAGATCAAACACATGGAGCTATCCATTATCCGGCGAGAGACAACGGGAGCCCCGCCCAACCAATACAACGAATCTGAGACGATTACGAAGTTCGAGATCATGGATGGTGCCCCCGTGCGAGGTAATGTATCGACATATACAGGTTTCTAACGATGGCTTAACGGGGACGCAACAGGCGAGACTATCCCAATACGTTTGTTCTTAGGTGGCTTTGACCTGACGCCGACGTTCCGGGACGTAAACAAGAAGTTCAGCGTACGATACTACCTGAACCTCGTGCTTATTGATGAGGAGAACAGGCGGTACTTCAAGCAGCAGGTGAGCTCTAAGGATGCATTCCCGACGATGGTCAATCCCTCATGCATCGCCTTTTTCATCCTGGGTAAGGAAATCACTATATTCAGGATACCAGAAGTGAGTAGATTCATATGCGTTCAAACAAAATGGATGGTAATGTCTTTCCGCAGAACTGACGTGGACTCTGTACTACTGTACCTGTTGTTCATCATCTGGATATATGCTATTGTCGCTCTCCGACGTCCTGTGCCCATCGAGCACATTGGTGACGCTGAGCAGGTGTGTCACGAAGGTTTCACCGGGCTTCAGCCATCCTCTCCGTGAAGGTTCTGCGCTATAGCCCTCGTTACAGATCGCATCGTAGGTAGAAGTCGCACGTCTGCAAAATGCGACTCAGCCCCCGTTTACTGCTCGATTCTCCGTGGAACTCGTCCACCTGCCACGTTCATCGATGCCGTTGAACCTCACTCCGGGCATGCCAGCCGAGTCCATCGGCATCGCTTTTTACCTAGTTCGTGCCTATTCAGGGTCGACGCTTTGGCGCGTGACATACATGTCACAAGTCCAAGCGTCCCCATATCCTCCCGATCCAGTCGTTCCCTATGCTTTCCGGCCCATGTCGTCCTTTTTACCATCCATGGTGAGTAAAATGTATTTATTGGCTTCCTCTTCAGCACTGATCGTTAGGGAAAACTTAACGACAGAGACATGATGCTGGACAAAAGCAACTGCGGTCGCGTCACAGTCACGGCGCCTAGAGCGTATACTTCGCCACAGGCTGCAGACATCAGTGCAAAGCGATCGGCACAATGAGAATTGCTTTCACTTCTGCTACCAACATGCGCGCCCTTGTGGCACCGTTACAGGCTATTGAGGTCACGCGTTCCACGTCGCGCCTTGGGCTACCTTTGTGCGCGTGCGTTAAAAGTGGTCAACCTCGGTCCCAGCTCGTTTTCTCCTAGCCACTATCTGTCTGCTTCTGGCGTAACTCCACTTCATCTCCCTCAACACAAGAAGCCGCACATATCTGCTCTTATCTATAATTAATCAAAAGACCTATGTACAATGGACGCGCTGGCGTCATCAAGCCACCTCATTGCGCAGCCAGACGCGTCAAATGACATGCCATATTGCAGGTACTTGCGTCGTCCTTTTAGCCTCCAACTTGTCAGCTCATGACTACCATTCACTAGTCACTTGGACGAATTTTCCACCATAGACGACTTGTTCTTGGCTTGGTTCGACTGGGATCGCTGGTGTGCGGATCACGGCGAGCCGGACCAATCCATTGATTGCGGTGAGCACGCGTCGAACGACGCGGTCGACGCCCCAGACAGTTCATTTTCTCCCGCCATTGCGTATGGAGAGAACCATGATGGCCATGGTATAGCCTTCGATGAAAAAATTCTGGATGTAGACCCCCTCTGCGTGACACCACTCGACCCCTTCGATGCACCTCTTCCCCATTTAGATGTCTGGCTCATTGCTGATCCCCAAGATATCTCGGCACCCTTACCCTCAATGAACGCAAGGCCCGTCCAAAAGGAGTTCGAGCCTACAAAGGCTCCTCTATTAGGGTATGCTTCATCAACTTCACGGTATATACGGCTTCCACATTGATGACTACCGCATGACCCTGCGTAGACCGCAGGTCAAGCTAGAGCCTATCGAAGCCCGTCCGTGCAAGCGCAAGCGGCCCGTGCTAGACTCCGAGATCTGGCTCACCCCGCCGAAGAAGACCAAGTGTGCAACGGGGCGTGCTGGGATTTCCACCGTCAAGCGCCTGTCCTCGGCCTCTCCTCCCAGTACCCCCACTATCCCATCTCCTCCATCGTCCCCACCCGCCCGGTCCTCTGCCTCCTCTTCATTCTTCCCATCCTCCCCATCCAGCGCCTCCTCGTCCGAATGCCTCTTGCCTATCGTCGTGGAGCCTCCCTCTGGGCTGCACTGCCCCATGCCAGGGTGTGGAGTATCCCTCTCTGCTAGAGACTCCTCCTGGCGCGGACACTTCCGCACGGCGCACCACAACGACCTGTGCCCTGACGCGCGCACTGGGCGATGCATCGGGAACTGCAAGCGCGTGTGCCCGCTGCCGAGAACGGAATGCGCGGCCGACGGGAAGTGCGCGGTGCGGATGTCGGTGGAGAGTATCGGGCGGCATCTGCTCAATATACACATGAACATCCGCCATCGCTGCCCGATATGCGGCGTGGAGAAGGTGCAGCGGTACTCGTCGTGCCAGCGGCATATCACCACGTGCCGCGGGAAGGTTACGACGTAGCGTCCCCATGGGCAGACTCTCCGGTAGAGTTGCGCATGCCCTTTGAGAAGACCTGCCATGATCTGAGAATCACAAATACCATACCTCATTTATAAGTCGATCTCACAACAGACCCATCCTCCTTCGCCTTTCACAGGGTGCTGCATCTTTTTCGGAAGCGCATGATAGATTGTCACGCGGGCTGTAATATACTCAGGGTTCGAACCTCGGATCTTCATTGAAAGCAGCAACCATGGGCAGGAAATGGCTTTCGCAAAATTTGTCATTTCTTGTCCTTGAGCGGGTCGGTCCGAGGGCAAGGCTTGTGGGTCACTGGTGGATACGATTATCACAGCACATGCAGCTGCTACTAGACAGGCGTGATATCGTTCTTAGACATGGTCCCATGTTCCGAATCGAGTCCCCATCTCGGCGCTAGTGTGAAGTCCAGAGTGAGAAGCTACTAACCCGTTCACTTGCAGTTGTTCACCACGCCCTCACCCGCAAGCTGCGCGTTCGTCAGCTCCGTCAACGCCTTCTGCAACTCGGTCGAGGCAGCACCACTCGTCCTGCATTGGCCACCACGTGACACTGCATCAGTGATCCCGTCCGCAGAGAATGTACTCGAAGACGCTCACGAGTTGATGGAGGCCAGAGTGTCGTGGGCGGCGGTCAGGTTGCCCAACACCTGGTCGCGGGCCGCCGCAGGAGCAGCCTGACCCGTCAGGAGCGCCTTCGCGATCACGCCGATCGCTCCCTGGGCACCTGAGATCGAGTCGATGGCGGATTCAATGCTCGAGGCAGCAGTGGTGTCACTGTCCGCAGCAGTGATTATACGGGTCAGAAATGCAGTGAACAGAGCATCAAGTGGACAACGCGTACGAGGCGAGCTCCTTGGAGAGCGTCTTCAGGGTCCCTTGGGTAGTAGCGAGCCCGGCGACGATGCTCAAGCGGTCGACATTACACTGCAGGTCGCCGATCTGGCGCACCGTGATCTCCTTCGCTGGGGCTTAACGGCGGGTCAGTAGGCAGTCCTCGCCAATTGGCGACACTGACTTACCAGCAAGGATTTGCGAGGTGGCGAGGAAGGACGAGAGTGCGACGGCGAAGGCGAGGAGGCGAACCATATCGAATGCCAGCTGGTACGAGGCGGCTCGTAGAAAGTCAGACTGTGTTGGAGGCGTGCACTGCAAGAATGAGAAGGTCGAAGAGTGGCACCAGGCCGTAGATTGATTACAAAGGGAAGGGGACCGGGCGAAGGAAGGAGACCTGCTACTGGGACGAGATACCGGGACACGGAGGAGGCGTCGTCTTATGTACTCTCCAGCCCCAGCTTTCCCATGCAGTGCCAGAGCGGAAATAATTCATGGTACTGGAGGCCGTGGGGCGGGAGCGGAGACATCTATCTCTCCAGGCCAGCAGCACCAGCATGCCCGATGTCTGTAGTAGTCGATACCATGGTGACGACTTCAAAGGTTGCTCCACAGATGAAACCGAAAGATTCTAGACATCTGCACACTGCGAGGAGGTTCGCGTACATGTGTTCCCGCTCTTTCCTGTGCTATACAAGGTCAAACTTGCAGATGCATGGTAAACAATCAAATTGCGAGAGAATCCAAGCTGTGATTTCGCCGATTGACGTATGCGAATCCTGAAGCCACGCTGGGCCTCTTATGGTATCCATGAGTGTGTATCCAAGCTGGTTTCAGGATGCTGCTTATATCAAGACAGTGATGCGCCTTGCAGCACTGATAGCAACGGATACGATCCTGCGAAAGAGTGATCATCCACAGGAACATCTTCGAGGGTCGCTCTCACACAACATCAGGCTGGCAGCTGTCTACCTGATGCTCGGATACGGCAAGCCTCAAGAGGGGCGACGGCGAAGCCTGCATTGGCAGATCCTACATGTAGAAGTGATGACGATGTAGGCAGCTGGTGAAGGAGAAGCTGCCTTGTCAATACTACGAGACCGACGAGACCGAACGTTGCGCCACTGAGGGCAGAGAACAGCGATGGTGTTCAGCGAGGGACCAGGAAGAGCGCCTACAATCCATGTTGCGAGCAGCACCGCCACTCCAGGCGCAGATCACGCGATCACGACCCATTCAAAGATCCACGTCCAATTTCTCAGGTCGCAGAGGGTGCTCACCTGCTATTGAGCTCGCGCAAGTCGCGCCTCTACACGAGCGTAGCTGCGCAAGACACGACGAGTGCACTCCCATCGCAGCCAAGCAGGACTTCAAGTAGACGCGCCTCACAATGTCACCGCGTTGATCATTCTCTCCATCACAACTTCATGGAAGGTATACCGGATCTGTCACGCCATTGCGCGACACTGAGAGTCAGGTTTCACAGCCGCCAGATGCGATCACTTCCCGAACACAACCTCCGCAGCACGCCGCGCGCTCTCGAGCATCTTCTCGTCTTCCGCCGAGTACACCTTGACAGTCTCCACTTGCGGGAATGGAGACGCATCGACCGAGCAGACCGTCCCTTCTTCTGGAAGCGTTCCGTTGGCGAAGAAGGCGCGCATGGCTCTGATGGTGCAGAGCGACGGGAGCGCCAGGGAGCAGTGCTGTGAAGTCCATCCTGGTCAGCGAGAGGTGCTAGCTCGACAAAAATAAGGGACCTACTCCAGGACTATCTTGGACGAGAAGCCGGGAGGAGTTGCCAAGCGTCTCTTGCACGAGTTTGCCATTGGCGATGGGCGTTGCAGGATCGGCCTGTCAAGCAAACGTGTAAGCCCAAGACGTAGCGAAGTCCTGCAATGAGGCTCACGAACCGTATTGCTGATAATGAGTATCGGGTTGTGGAGAGAATTGTTCCAGGGGCCCAGGAATCGCTCAGGGGGCGTGACCGGCCAATATTGGCAGCCTGCATCCGGCTCGGAAACGACAACCGCGAGGGAGAAGCGGCTAACGTTCTCGAGCACCCACAGCTGCTCGTCGATGATTTCCTCAGGCGTCGGTGGAGGGAATGGCTTGTTGTCATTACATGACACCGCGGACCTCTCAAGGTCACTCAGGTACATCCCTCCCTTTTGGCCATTAAGCACGGCAGAGCCGTCCCCATTCATCGCTTCGTCGAATGCCTGGGCTACACTTGGCCATGAACTTGGGGATTCGAGAGCGCCTAGGAGGAACACTACAGGGTCGATGAGCTTGAGTCGACGGAGATGAGGATGAGTCGACGACGTACAGCGGGCACGGCCGTTTGTCAGGATCCCAGGGATGGTCGCGTTTGGCACCGCTAAGGGCTGGTAATACAAGCTCTGGAGGAAGTTCTCCACGCGCGAAAGAATTGAGGCCGAGTCGTCATCTTTCTTCTTCGCCAACGCGCATCGCGAAGGCCCTGCCTGGTGAAGTTCATATGAGCGACATACGACGCGGATAGAAGAACATGAAAAGAACTACCTTTGCGCAATCAGCCATGAATATCTCGTATGTCTTGTCCGTGGAGGTTTGCCAGTGACGTTCCCACTTGTAGGCCGGCAGCGCTGTGCAACCACGTCAAGTCTGAGCACATTCATCATGAGAGTCTACCTACTCGTCCAGGCGATGGCATCTACTACGCCATCAATGACCACTCGTCCGACTCGGTCAGGGAACCTGTAGGTGTCTTAGCCGAGCAAAGACAAGCAATCACGTTTCGCTTCACATGTTTACGAGATATTGTCCAATAACGGTGCCGTACGAAAGACCGTAAAAGTGTCTGTCTCGCACCCAGCGTGTCGTGAGTATCGCGGTGCACCTTGAGGAACGACCACACTCACATGAGCGCGTCATTGCCATCAAGAAGAGATGCGATGAAAGCTATATCCCTCGCAACGGTGCTTGTGCCCATGTAACGCAGCTTGTCGCCCATCGTCTTGGCGCATATATTGAATTGTGTCTGCCAGAGCGCGTCGGCATCGCGCTGCAGCTCGATGAGATGGTTGCGATTGAGAGGGTCAGTCAGGTTCGGGCCGACGTCGTATCCGCGTTCAAGGACCGTATTGGCAATGAAAGCGCTGTGCGCTTCCGGACTAGGAAAACACTGCGTCCGAGGCCTAAGTGCAGGCGTGAATAGGGCTGCGAGAGACCTGGATGACATCAAAGAGGTGCTCACTCGGTCTCTCCGATACCTCTCGGGTCGAATCCGATCATGTCGTATTCCTCCCCGACCTACACATATGATCAGGCGTGCCACATGAGTTTGCGAGTGCAAGACTGACAATGCGCTGAAAAGAAGGGCCTGACATCGTCGCGAGTCCCTTACCACTGCCTCCGGGCCCGCCAGGGTTGAGGAACACGCTCCCCAGCCTGTTCGCACTGGTGGCCTTGTAGCGTCCAAGGGCGATCTTCGCTACGCCCGCGCTGGCATTGAAGTAGTCCAACGGGACGCTGCGAGCCATGTTCAACATATGCCATAGAGTTCTTTGGCGTTGCTCGCTCGGTAAGTCTGCAGGGTCGTACTCACATAGCGTACCCGCATTCGGCACCAGGCACGTCGTGTTGTCCCGTACACGGGGCCCACTTCAGGTCCCCGACGCGGTACTCCTCATTCGTGCTCGTTGTATTGCTAACGTAGAACTGCCTCTTGAACGTTGTCGAACAGGCAAGGTAGAGCCCAATCAAGACTGCCAACCGCCCAAACCACTTCGTGCGCGACGTTCTCTCGCGGGGCAGCTCACTGGCATTGCAACGGATTGAGCCATCATATGGATGTTTCTCAGCCATAGCGCAATTGGAAGGGTCGGTCATGGTGGAAGGAGGCTGAGGTGCGTAGGGCTGGAATGAGGCATCCCTAGAAGCCACCATGTTGGTCGGCACCGTACTGTACAAGTGCAGTTCGGGCGCGCCGCTAATACCAGCAGACACCGGCGCGCGATGCTCGGGCGCGAGCCTCGCGTCCAATCGCGAGCGGCGGTTCAGCCTCAGCTACAGGCAATGTCGCGACGCGGGAACACTGAGGATTCCCCGGCAGCAACTTGGACTGTCTCAGCCCGTTTTAAAGTGCACACACATCAGGAGCTGCTCCGTTTCGAACTCTCGAATCGCCTTAGCTGAGGAAGACGAGAAGGAGTAACGGAGACAGCAAGCTCTCCGCAAGACGCAGCGAGGCTTGCCTTCGAATGTGTCGACATCTCAACGCCGAGCATCTCTCAGCTGAGCTCTTTGGCAAGCTGGCGAACGCGAGGATGAGCATAGACAGCATATTACATTGTCATAGGCATAGGAAAGTGTGACCGGCTACTGTACACATGCGTTCCACATGACAAGGCGACAGGTACAAGGCCGAAGACGAAGAGAATAACTTAAAGTAAGTTCAGAAGGCCCTGCCGCCGCACCAACACTACTATGAGCGGGCCGGGTAGCCAGGGCGAAGCGTCTGTGACGCGACTCAGAAGATATGCGAGATTGTTTGAAGGATCGAGGAGAAGATCCACCGACGGTCCTGCCGCACGCCATGGTGGGCTTCATGAGAAGTGGTTGGAGATCTCCCGCCGGTGCTGCGCGACGACGCACAGCGTGACGAAGGCGCCTGTGAAGAATCCTGCGAGAAGGGCGGAGGCCGTCCGGGCGTAGTAGTCTCGCGTGGACTCCGCCTCTGGGCCCGACCCGAAGAGCCACTGAGCGACATTGAATTTGGAAGAGGGCTCGTCCGAGACGGTAGCGCTTGCACCCTTTCGTTCTTCAGAGGAGGGTGAGCGCACGGACTGGACCACACCATCAGACCGTGCCTCTTCGGGTTTGATGACGATCGTCTCGGGCTCCGCCTGGTTCACTCCCGACTGCGTCTCCCCGTTGGCAGGCGTTGCCTCCTCACCCTCGGGCGGTGTGATCTCAGCTATTGGAGGCGCCAGGACCGCATCAAGCTTCTCTTTCGCCTTTGCGGGATTGACAACGAAGACTGGGTCGCGATCCGCCTTGGCCTCCTCTTCGTCAGCTACCGAGGCCGTGGATGATACGGGTGGGGTCGACAATCCAAAGTACCCAGTGCCGCGCAGGTGGTACGTCCTCGCGAGGTGCTCGAGACCGCCCACGATATCCTGCATGCGTGTCGCATCTGCGAGGGCCTGGGTCCGTCGCGCCTCGCGCGCCTCTTCCCCGACAATGTGCACGAGGCACCGGATGAGGTCGCGGATCTCGGGGTGCTCGCGGACCCACCAGAGCCCTGGCCAGCGCGCGATGCCGAGCGCAAGCTCGCATGCGGACGCAGTTGCCGTTGTGAAGTCGTCTGAAGCGAGCTTGTGGAACCACGGACGGAGGAGAGCGAGCGCGAGCCGCACCGCGCCCACGGTCGCGTCGCGTAGGCGGCGGTCGACGGACATGCGCAAGAAGCGGTCGGACATCTCCTGGCAGAAGAGCTTGTAGGTGTACTTCTTTCGCTCGTAGTCCCACGCGATTCGGCTGATCGGCGTTTCCTTCAATGGAGACGGGTCAGGGTGTAGCATGTAGGAGGGGAGCTTGGTGAGGATTTGGACGAGCGGGACAGATGTGAGCACGGCGGTGCCCGGGATGTAACCATATACAAGGACGTCCTGCGCCTCCAGGGCGTATCGGTACCACTTCCAGTGGTCCATATGGCGACTACGAAACCATGTCAGAAGTTGAGATCAACGGCGAATGGAGGTATTACTACTCTTTAGGAGCACCTTCCCTCAGGAGCTCGACCGCCGTCACTGCACGACCTACCAACGCTTTCGCGTCGATGACAGCGATCTCGATTGCATGCTTCATGCCATGGTGGTAGCGGCGTGTGGCCTCCCAGATAGCCCACGCGAAGCTGAATGATGTAGAAACGAACGGCGAGGTGGCTCTGGTCGTCCAGTCCATATGGCGAGCCACGTCAGCGTACGAATACGTTGACGGTGCGCGATATGGCGAGAGGGTCGAAGAGCGAAACGCAGACGAGGAAACGTTGTCGGCAAACATTTGCCCGACGAAATAGGGCTCGGTGTTGTCATAGAAGGGAGAAGGATCCTTGGGCGTGTGGACCCGGAAGAGGAAAGGGTTACTCTCGACAAGCTGTTCGAAGCTGACTTCCGCTCCGAAGCCATACTGAGGCAAGGCATGGCGCTCCTGAACGGACGTGTCGAGAGGACTGCGAAGGCTCAGCTCAGAGTCGCCGAGACCCATGGCGAAGAGATTGAAAGAAAGAGGGAAAGGGTGGGGGATGGTATCGCAGATGATGGGGCGGATCGCTCGCCATCGCAGCGATAGGGCAGGTATATAAGGACCTGCAGTTGGCGTGTCCGGAGAACATGCTTCTACAATGTTGCGGAACGCACATTCGGACACCACGCGCCTACAATGAGGCCGGGGTTTGCAGTCGGTCCGTCGAGGCTCTGGTGCCTCACGCCACGCTCCCTTCGGAGAAGGAACAGAAGATATGTGCGAGATGTGGGCGAGAACACCGGAAAGCGGGCGAGAAGGCATGTCGAAATGAGATCTCGTGGCCTAGGACGGTCGTTTCGCACCTCCGAGGGTGCTTCCAGAGCTGGAGGATGATGATTACGCCTCCCCAAAGGAAAACGTAGGTCTTTGGGATTTCCACCAATAAAGCTTCAGGAGATTACAACCAGTTTCGAGTTCCAGAGCGCTACGTTCGTCAAGGGGCAAGGTTGGCGGCTCATTGTACACACTGTTACTCAAAAGTTCCATATCTCCGTGGCAGAGTCTGTGAAGTTGCAAGTCACGGACGACATTCCCACGTGTTCTTACCCATGACATATTGAATACATAGCTGCAGCCTGAAAACTCTCATCTGAATATTACAACTGAGGGCATCGAAAGAACATATGTGGCACATACAAAGCGTTCCTTTCAATGGTCACAACATTTATCACATAGCTACATAATGTCGGAAATTTCTGAGCGTCATCGGAATGGATCGGGATGCATCTCGATAGCCAGATGACCAACTGGATGACTTCCCGTAATCTAGAGTGGGCTCTAGAGCGGAGTTCGGAGTTTCAATTGATCTAGAGTAGGCCCTTGCTAAACCGTACCATCCCGCCCATGGATGTGCAAATGGAAGCAGTCTTTCAACGAATATGCGGGCACGTCAACTCGCAGGCACTCCAAATGTCGCCATCTGGTTGAATATGATCTCCTCTATGCGAATATGTAATTTTCCTGCAGAAATATGGGATGGGACGTCCTTCGGATTTCTTCCGGCCAAGGGACCTGAAGATCCCAGTGTAATGCAAGTGGCCGTCACGGGAGGTCACAGGGAGATTTTGCAACTCCGACGCGGCACAACCATGCCGAACAGCAGCCCGTTTCGCGCCCTCTTCAGTTGGAGCGTGCTCAGTTGCAGTGCGCGCCGCTTGCAGAACATCCATATTCGCTCGCTGGTCCAACTGGGGCAGCCAACGGTGAAGTTCAGAAGGTCATATGCATATTATTTGTGTGGTATGAGTAGGATTGTAGGGCTAAACTTGGCTATCTAGCAGTGAGTAGATGTCTGTGTATAGTCAGGATATACAGTACCAGGCGGCGCAGTGAATATATGAGCTGAACCATATGTACAATGGAAGTAGGGTACATTAGTTGTGTATGTATTCGTAGCTGTTGCAAATGGATCATTTATCACTGCTTGTCCAACCAGAGAGGGTGTCCGGGAAGGTCCAGGTGGTATGCAAGCATGTGCGGCTGCGTAGGCATGAGGACTAGTGACAAAGGGGAATGGTGTGGGCGGACAGTGCCCGGAACGGAGTCCGGGGTTGACTCGGAGGCTGGCTGCCGGTTCTCCTGTTCTGATTGCTCCTCCGTGGGTTTATCTGCTCGGTGGTGACAGCGCGAGAAGAGTTTGACAAAGCGAGGGTCCGTACGAAGCTCCGGGTGCCTCTTGAAATGGTCATTTAAATGCGTGAGAATGTCTGCTTTTGTGCACTTGCTGCCAGCCGCCGGGAGCGTCAAGTCAAGGACAAAGGCGATCTCATGAAGCTCGGCCTTCGTCTTCGATGTGAGAGACCCCGAGAACTCAACCTGGTCGCCCAACAGCAAAAGCTGGGCCCGTCGTCGCTGAGCCTGCTTCTCTTGCATGTCCCTCTTAGCTTGCTTCTGCGCCTCCTGCCGTTCCTTCTCCTGCTGAATGCGCTGCTGCTCTGCGTACTCCGCCAGGGCTGTTTCACTAGTGAGGTGATTCACTGAACAGCGGAAAGTCTGGCGTGGTGCACGTGCCTTCTCCTTCGCATTCAAGCAGGTCTTCAGTGCTTCTATCTCTTGCTTCGCGATGGCACAATGAGTCTGAGCCTGGATACGGAGTGTGCGTTCCTCTTGGTATGCGGCAAGGAGGCGTTCAAAGTCTGAGGTAAGCAGCTCCAGCTTCTTGGACAGGGATGTGTATGAAGGAAGAGATCTCGGGATGAATTCTGGAGGAGCGAAAGGAGATGGTGTAGAGGGTTGCAAGATAACAGGCTGCGGACATGACCTTTGTTGAGTGCGCTCTGTGGTGCTGCTCTCCTCGGGTCTCATAGACAGTTGGGTTTCGGATGAGTGGCCATGCATTAGCGCATCACCGGAGCCTTGAGAGGCTTGGAGATCGGTAGGGGCAGAGGAAGGTGTGAGTCCAGGGTCGCAGTGAACAGGATATGAGGTAGGGAGGTGGGCTTTGGTGGATGTCGTCTGACTTGGTGCATAGTCGGCTGGTGTAAATACTTCAGAACTGACCGGCCATAGTCCGGTATTTCTCCATGCTGCCCTAACGAGTTCCTCAGTGATGCTCTCAGACCGGACAATGAGATACTCGTATATGAAGTCTCCTCGAGAGATGTCCACTCCGCTTCCCGCTACTTCAGTGCAGTGCTTTCGCCACTTCTTGGTAAGCGGTCCGAAGACACCAACGTCAAGAGGCTGCAGCTTATGGGTTGTATGTGGAGGCAAGCAGTAGAGGTGGATGTTATGTTGGAGTGCAAGGTCGCACATGTCCTTTGTAACATGTGAACCATGCCCGTCGAAGATGAGAAGGATGGGTTCAGCTCCATTACCAGCCCGAGCGCGAGCCTGTGGTATGAATGAGTGCTTTAGCCATTTCAAGCACTGCTCGTCATTTGTCCAACCACTATCCGTCATCCCTGCTCTGCAGAAAGTGGTCATGTAAGTACTAATGCCATGATGGAAAGACTTGGTGCATGCCTACTGACGTGACCCGATTGCCCAATGGCAAGTCACACTGCTTGAACCAGGCGAGATCCCAAAGCCCGTTTGAGAACACAAACATTGGCGAAAGGGATGAGCCATCTGCAGCAACACACTCGAGGATGGTAACCAGTTCGAGATTCTCACTACGCAACTGGTAGCAAGAGGTGTCCTCTCTGCCAAAGAAGACCTTTTGTCCGCTATCCTCCCGTCCACCACCCATCTGACAACCCTTTTCGTCCATGTTGTAGATGTTCCCAGGCTTGAACTGGTACTTATCCATCAGCTCCTTCAGCTCCCGGAAGTGCTTCTCAACGGTGGGCTGATTGAACGAGCGGGCACGTTCCGGCGCCAATTTCCGCGGCTTCTTGAATGTGACCTCGGGATGACGCATCCGAAAAGCATCGACCCAGCCCTTCGACGGTAACTTCCCGCAAAGATCCTTCACCTTAGCGCGGAGGGAGTCCCGGGTGAGTCCACGTCCCTGCTCACCCCAGTACTTGACCCAGTCAATGAGCACCTTCTCCTGGTTCTCAGAAAGGAGCCGTTGGGGCTCATGTGCTGCTGCGCGACTCTTTGTTAGTCCCAGAAATCGCCGGCGGAAAGTATAGTAGGGCACGCCAAACTTTGCGGCAGCAGCAGTAGGAGTCCTCTTGCTGTTCTCCTTAACCCACTGACAGGCCGCAGCGATACGGTCCTCCATTGTAGGGTCAGCATGATTGCCTTGGCCTGTATTCCGGAGGACCTTTGCCTTGGGCATTCCGGTGGGAGGATGGTGCAGGAATCGATGTCTGAATCTGTATTTCCTGTACTTGCACTTCACTGTGCCGCTCAGCTGGCGCTTAATGACTGTGTCCTCGCTTCGCCGTCGGAGCTTGAATATGTCACTCTCTCATATCCCTTCCCGCCACTGAATATGCGTTCAGCCATTTCTGACACAGAACATACCAATCGGGTATGACAGGTATGCAGCGTGAGGCTGAAGAAGTTATGCTACCGACTACGGCATCCATCGCGCAAGGGATCGTAACAGGATCTCCCAAATACCACTTGCAAATCCACATACATTGAGCACTCAAAACTCATAATCTTGATCCCGAACATGCAATTCTCCTTCTCTCCTCCTAAAAATTGAATGGATGTATGTTCAACTTAGTACACATCTAGTCTCAAGGTTCCAAAGGTGTAGCATTAGAGGTGGGATGGGAAATCGTCGATTTGCACTAGCATGTGCACTTGCATTTCCCTGGTAATGTTAGTAAGCCTTGCTCGCGCTCAACTCTAGATCAGCGCTTAGTCAGACTCGTCGCCCCAGCCGTCATCGTCTCATATATAATTACCTGACGTCAACTATGCCAGATACAGCGCTCCAGCAAATCTTCGCTCTCGTGCCTATCACAATCTCATGCTACTTTGAGTTCATGATGAAGCAGAAAATTAAGTTGAAAAACTAGCAGATACTTCAGAGAGAGTGAAAGCATTAGGAGTAAAAGTCAGTGGACAGATGGTGGATAGAGAGAGCATAGAAAAATCCTGAAGTGCACAGTGGCCTGCTCACGGTAGGCAAGGGGCGGAGACCCCCAGGGCTATGTGCATGGGATAGCGGCAATGGGCGTTTAACAAGCGCGTGGCTATCGCACGCCCATAACAGGCTGCGTCAATCAAACTATACACTGGGTGTTGTCCATATATGGTGATATCTGAAAGGTAAACTTGCGCATGGCCATATGAACCCGTGCGATAGCCTGTTCATAGTCTACATATAACATGCCTAGGGTACAATATCACAACCCCTATTGCCCAGTTGACTGTATATTACAATGTTAATCTCTTCGCTGATATTTATTTCTAAACCTGTAAGGAAAATAGGGTACTGAGAAACACTGCAGAGCCCGACCTGTTGAACATGGAAAATACTGGTCACCCTGGAGATCGAACCCAGGTCATCCCATATACGCTGAGAGGTGTTATCAACCCAACCGATACTAGGGTGTGGATTCATTTCAAAGTGACCCTGCAATCACTGTGAGTGTTCTTCAGTGACAACATTGCCAGCCTGACCTATCCCGCACACAGTCACACCCGACCTCACCTCGCCACGCACTATCACACTTCCTGCCACCTTCTCACGCACGGTCATGCCACCTGACCCTACCTCACCGTGCACTGTCACACTTGAGAGTGTGCAGCGGGGGTGGTGTGACCGTGCATAAGAAGGTGGTGGCAAGAAGTGTGACCATGCGTGAGGAGGCAGGATCGGGTGGCGTGACCATGCATGAGAAGGTGGTGGTGGCAGGAAGGATGACAGTGCGCAGCAAGGCAGGGTCGGGAAGTGTGACCATGCGTGAGGAGGTGGAATCGGGTGGCGTGACCGTGCGTGAGAAGGTGGCAGGAAGTGTGACAGTGCGTGGCGAGGTGAGGTCGGGTGTGACTGTGTGTGTTGAACTTCCGGATTTGTGTACTGGCCATACCTGATCCGGATGTGCACTGTGGCGGTGACACACCGCATGGTGGGCGGCAGAGCGCCGCATGGTGGCGGTGTAGCACCACATGGACATTCCTTCTTCTATACCCAATATGGCAGTTCCACGGACAGTTCTACAATACGCCTGTACTTTACCATCCGGACATCTTTGTAGTGCGTTCTACGCTGTTCCGGACTTGTCTGGATTTCTCTAGACTATGGTGCGATACTTACACCATCCTCGCACCATCGTCTCACTCAGCGTACTGTAGATCACATGCTCTCCTTTTCTTTGCTTACTCATGCGTCCTCTGGACTTGTATATAAGGAGGACATTCTCTGCCCCAGCTCTTCAGTCTTTGCTCATTGACTGAAGAGTAAGTACTATGACTTCTATGCGTACTTATGCAGATTACTTACTAAGTACTTGTAGTCTTACTTGTGCGGCTTACAGGTACTTACATATGCAATATAGTCTTCGCTCATTGACTGAAGATCTTACTTGTGCGGCTTACAGGACACCTTCAAGGTTCAGACTTCATCAGGTTATGAGCCCTGCGCTCTAGCCAGTTGCTACTACAAGTCGACTCGTTTGCGCGCGCCCTCTCTCTCTCTCTGTTGGTCGACCTCTCTCGCGGTTTGTGCACCTCCCACCTTCCTATTCCCTATCTCTTGACTGTGCCCGCCGACACTGCTGCCAGGGGGACGTTTCTGCGCTCGTGACGCAGCCCTGAGCGCTCTTACTATAGTTGTAGATTGTACAGCCCTTTGTAGGGGGCTTTCAAGTATCCCTGGACCAGGCCTCGCACTTGCGACTGCCAGTCCTTGTAACCGGGGTCCTTAAGACCTTAGGACCGGAGGACAACTGTGTGGACCCTCCTTACTATAGTCTTTTAGTAGGATAGTGTTTCTTGGGCACAGTTGGCGACTTCTACCCAGATTTTCGGGTTACCCGGCTGCCTGGATCTCTGGTTCACCTGAACAGGTGTTCATTCTCTCGCGTTTCCTGGTGCACAACCACTCGTCAATCATCGCGTTTTTTCTGAACCGTTTTGGAGCCCACTACCGCGGAATCACTTGCTCCAGATTCTGAAGGAGAAGTCGACGCTGCTCTTGACTCATCCTCAGGATCTGAACTCTACGATTGCACTGGCCTTCCTCATCTTTACGACGTAGACGATCGTTGTGACCGACACGAAAGACCAGACGGTCTCTGGGCAGAGTGCGACGAATTTCCCTGTCCTAACCGCTACAATCAAGTCGGTCAGCTCAACAACAACTGGGCCGTTGCTCCTCATCCTTCGCAAGTATCCGCACCGTCTTCAGAGGCTCTTCACCACTTTGAGCCGCCGTCTCCTGCTCCCTTCTCCCTAGAATTCTTTGACGACTTCGACGACTCTCCTCAATTCTATCTACTCGCCATGGGAGACGTCAAGTTGGACTCTGTCCCGATCCTGTCCTCAGCGAACCAGTACACTGACTGGTCTGCCAAAATGAAGGGCTATCTTATGTTTATGAACTGCTGGACTGTCGTCACCGGAACCTTCACTCGCCCTGCTGCCGCTGGAGACTCCCAAAAGGAGTGGGACAAACTCAACGCTCAGGCGTGTGGTTTGATGTACATGCGAACCTCACCTACGTTCCACTACCTCTTGGAAACTCGGACTGTTGTCGCTGCCGACGGAACTACGACTACCCAGGCCTCTGTCCTTACCTCCTATGAGATGTGGGACGCTCTCAAGGCCAAATTTGGGAAGCCGAACAGCGCACACGTCTGGGGTCTCTTTGAATCTTTAATCAGCGAAACCCGGATGAGCGACCAGTGTTCTCTCCAGGATCAGATGAGCCGTGTCATCACTCACCTGCGGGAAATATCTACCAACGGCATCACGCTCTCTGAGACCATTCAGGCCCTCATTCTCCTCTCCAAGATCCCGGAATCCTACCGTTCGATGATTTCTGCGCTTATGGCCACTACTGAACTCGAGAGGCTAACCATCGACTTAATTCAGTCGAAGGCTCTGGCTGAAGAGTCTATGCGCAGAAACGGTCAGTTAGTCTCCTGGATCTCTAAAACCAAGCCCAAACTCTCGGGTCCCTGCAGCTTCTGTGGTGGTGAGACGCATCATGAGTCCACCTGCTACAAGAAGCACCCGGAGTTGCGCCCTAAGCGGGACCCTAAGGGCAAGGGAAAGGAGAGGAAAAAGGACAAGGACAAAGGGAAAGGAAAGGACGTTATGGTTAACCATGCGAACGTTATTGAGCCCTCTGCCAATGTACTTGTAGAATTGTCGACAAACATGCACGCTTCCTTCTATGATACGGCTGCTGCCGTCGGTGTGCGACGAACTCATTGGCTGATGGACTCGGGTGCATCTCAGCACATTACCTTTGATTTGGACGACTTTTCCGACTACAAGCCCTATGATACACCCGTCGTTTTTAGGACTGCTTCGTCAGAAGCCGGCAGTTCTGTTCAAGGGCTCGGAGAAGGTACCGTCAGTGCTGAGGTCAACCTCGATGGTGTACAGTGGTCTATTAATCTCCCAAATGTCTGCTACGTGCCTCAGGCATCTACGCGACTGTTTTCCACTGGGACCATTGAGCGGCATGGTTATTTCCTCGTCCAAGGGGACAATAAAATGAGCATCTTCGACAAGCTGCCTGATGGCGCTGTCCAACATGGCTCGACGATTAAAATCAAGGGTCAAAAGATCCTTGAGGGGCGTTATAATCCGTCTAGTAATCTCTATGACTTAGTTCTGGAGATTCGCTCTGGCAAAGCGATCCACCTGACGACGACTTTTAAGACCTGGCACCGTCGTTTTGGTCATGCAGGCAAGGAGGCACTTCGCCACCTTCCCTCCAACGTCAAGGGTATTGATCGCGTCGATCCCGCTGACATTGAACCCTGTGAAGGATGCGCCTTTGGCAAATCCCATCGTCTTCCGTTCCCTCCATCGGAAAAGCGTGCGTCTGAACCCTTAGAGCTTATCCATACCGACTTGGATGGGCCCATGCGCACTGCTTCAGTCGGAAGCGGTTATTTGTACTTCACTAGCTTCATAGATGACTTCTCAGGTCTCAGCGTCGCGTACTACCTTAAGCGCAAGTCTGACGCTTTCAAAGCTTTTGATAGCTTTAAAGCTTGGGCTGAGATGCAGACTGGGAGGAAAATCAAGCGAGTACGCTCCGACCGAGGGGGGGAATACCTTTCGACAGAGTTCTCTGAGCACCTTAAGTCTTTCGGGATCGAACACCAAAAAACGTCGCCAGACTCGCCCCAACAGAATGGACGTGCTGAACGCTGGAACCGTACCATTGTCGAGAAGGCTATGTCCATGCTACACCACGCTGGACTAAGCCACGGTTTCTGGCAACTCGCTGTTGAGACAGCCGTTCATATTTACAATCGTCAGCCTATGCGACGTCTTAAATGGCGTTGCCCCATTACTGCATGGGATGGGACCATACCGGATGTGTCCTACTTCCGTGTCTTTGGCTGTAAAGCCTTTGTTCACGTGCAAAAGGCGAAGCGCGAAGGGAAACTCAACAAGAAGGCGGTCGAGATGATCTTCGTGGGGTATGAGCCAGGTACTAAGGGGTATAAATTCTGGAACCCGGCCACCCGCTCTATCGTCATATCCCGCGATGTGATATTTGACGAAGAGTCTTTCCCTGCACGTTCTTTACCCGGCGAACGTCGTACTACCCCTGACGACAGTCCGTTCCCTGTGTACAGTGATCAGTCTGACGAAGTCTCGAATTCTGAGTTGGAAGATCACCTACCCATTCCTGTTTCAGATCCTCTGCCTGCCGACGAGCAAGAGGATCGACCTCCTTCTCCGCCTCCTGTTCCTCCAGAACCGCTTGCTGAAGCTGAACCTCCTCAGGGATTGCCGCCTCATCCTGCGGTCCCTCCACCTCGACCTGCCCATCGTGTAACCGTCATGAGCCAGTGGGAGGTCCTAGCATCGCTCATGATCAACCTCGTAGGGAGAACGTACCTCACCCTGCTCGTTACCGTGAAGACAATATTTACGGTGATGAAGCTCCTGCACAGGTTGATGCGCGAGACGAGTTAGACGGAGGTCAGCACGCTGAAGCCATTCTCTCATTCCTCGCCGCTTCACAATATAAGACGGGCTTACCTGAATCCCACCGGGAAGCCATGAAGTCTCCAGATGCGGTGAAATGGCATGCAGCGGAAAAAGCGGAATATGATTCACTGATGGAGAACAAGACTTGGATCCTCGTACCTAGACCAAAAGACCGTCATGTCGTCGCTAATCGTTGGGTGTACGACAAGAAACACGACGGACGGGTAAGGCTAGGCTTGTGGCCAAGGGATTCACCCAAGTCTGGGGGCAGGATTACCACGAAACCTTCTCACCTGTGGCACGTTTTGAGTCTATTCGTTATCTCCTCGCGCACGCCGCGCTTGAGGACTGGGACATACAGTCCATGGACGTCAAAACTGCGTTCCTTAATGGTGATTTAGAGGAGGAAATTTACATGGAACAACCGGAGGGATGGGTTGTACCTGGTAAGGAAGACTACGTCTGTCTTCTTCGCAAGGCTATCTACGGCCTGAAGCAGGCGTCGCGTCAATGGAACGCGAAAATTCATAAGTCTCTCCTTGACCTGGGATTTAAACGGACGTACTCTGACGCCGGAGTCTACGTATATCGGCAACAAGGGGGGGATTCCGTTACGATTGTCGTACTCTATGTCGACGATCTACTTCTACTCGGCGATAACCGGCGACATATCAAACAAATCAAAGACGCCTTGAAGAAGCAGTATAAAATGACGGACTTGGGTGCAGTCCAACGCTTCCTTGGTCTTCGCATTACTCGCGATCGGACGACTCGAACGATCGACATAGACCAGGAAGAATATATTCAGTCCGTCCTTGAACGCTTCAACATGGCTGATTGCAAGCCGGCTCGCACTCCTCTCCCTGCTGGTGCTGTCTTAGAAGCGTCTGAGCAGCCCGCTTCCAATGCTTTTCGTCAGCGCTACCAGAGCTTGATCGGCAGTCTTCTCTACGCAACTCTCGGTACGCGTCCTGACATCGACTATGCCGTCACGCGTCTGTCCAAATACAACCCCAACCCATCGGAAATGCACTGGCACTACGCGAAGTACGTCCTGCGCTACTTACAAGGGACAAAGCATTATCGCTTGCGCTACAATGGTGCTTCCAACGATGGTCTGTTATCTTATTCAGACTCCGACTGGGCTGAGGACCGCGACGACAGGCATTCAACCACGGGCTTCGTCTTCTTGATGGCAGGTGGTGCTATATCGTGGGCATCGAGGCGTCAGCCGACGATTTCGCTCTCCTCGACCGAAGCGGGATACAAGGCTACCTCAGACACTTGTCGTCAGTTGATGTGGCTTCGTACCTTCGGCGATGAACTGGGAGATGATGTGACTCGTCCTACGCCTATGTGCTTGGACAATCAAGGGTCCATCTTCTTGGCGGTTAACCCGGTTATCGATCGTCGAACAAAACATATAGAAACTCAGTATCACTTCATTCGCGAGCAAGTCGAGCTCGGAAGTGTCGAGATTTTCTATATACCCACAAAGGACCAACTAGCTGATTCTCTGATGAAGAATGTTCCCTTTAGCGTATTGGAACGCTTCACGAAGGAAGTTGGTTTAGTGTCCTCCACAGCTTGAACGAGTGGGAGTGTTGAACTTCTGGATTTGTGTACTGGCCATACCTGATCCGGATGTGCACTGTGGCGGTGACGCACCGCATGGTGGGCGGCAGAACGCCGCATGGTGGCGGTGTAGCACCGCATGGACGTTCCTTCTCATATGCCTGATATGGTAGTTCTACGGACAGTTCTACGATACGCCTGTACTCTAGCATCCGGACATCTTTGTAGTGCGTTCTACGCTGTTCCGGACTTGTCTGGATTTCTCTAGACTATGGTGCAATACTTACACCATCCTCGCACCATCGTCTTATTCAGCGTACTGTAGAATCACATGCTCTCTTTTCTTTGCTTACTCATGCGTCCTCTGGACTTGTATATAAGGAGGACATTCTCTGCCCCAGCTCTTCAGTCTTTGCTCATTGACTGAAGAGTAAGTACTATGACTTCTATGCGTACTTATGCAGATTACTTACTAAGTACTTGTAGTCTTACTTGTGCGGCTTACAGGTACTTACATATGCAATATAGTCTTCGCTCATTGACTGAAGATCTTACTTGTGCGGCTTACAGGACGCCTTCAAGGTTCAGACTTCATCATACGATACTTACACCATCTGTTACGGCCGTGCGTACAAGTGCCATCTCTGAACCTACTCCGAACTCCGGTCCTCAACTCCATGCAACTCTGGCCGTCGGACCTCGGCTCTTTGTCCCTTCCGACAGCACACCTTGTGCTTCCTTGGTCTTCCCTCGTTTCTGCCCTCTCATTAGTTTCAGGTATTCTTGTAGCGTTAGGTTTCACTCGGGGCTGCCGGTACTCCGACCTCCGGATATCGGACTTACTTCATGTCCGTCCGGAGTTCGATCAGCTCCGTACTCCTGCCCCCTTTCGGTCCACACCCTCGCAGCATTTAAGTCCGCCTGGAATGTCCGCATTCCTCAGTTCGGATATCTCGTTAACTACCTCGTTGACCCTCTCGTTAACCAACTCATCCCCTGTCATCTACTCTCTACCTCATACTCAGCCCAATACACTCGTTCCCAACAACTCCGAAGTCCGAACTCCAGTCACCCGGTTGTGCGGTCCCCGCCCGTAAATAGAGGACACCAGGCGAGTAGCTCGAGGCGTTGCTAATAGCTTCGCCGAAGTCCTCCCTGCCCCAGGCCAAAGTCTGAACTCCGAACCCGAACTCCAGCTCTACCCTGACCCTCTGCCCTTGGGCCTGGCTCCTAACAGTATATCCGAACTCACCCCGAGTACTCGCCATGGATCGCCAACCTCCGTCCAACCCTGACCAAGCCTTCTGCGGGTTCTCTTCGCGAGTCCCTTGGCAATCGTACCCAGCTGCACCCCATACTCCGACTACTCTGACGTGCGTCCAAGTCCCAGTGCCTTCACATCTGCTGGGACAGGACCTCCCCGGAGATACCACAGTCCGCTCTCCGCCTCCACTGTCCGTGCGGAGTAGCCCAAACAACCCCTTCCTCAACCCTCCGGTTAACCCTCAGGCGGCCCCGCAACACTCTGCACCCACTGGATCCATCCCAGCAACTTGCAGGAGCCATTGAGCTCCTTGCTTGAACGCTCCAACAGCCTGCTCAGGTGACAACTCCGACTGGAGGACCTCGCGAGCACGATAATGTCCGAGATCCGGACACCTTTGACGGCTCGGACCCCAGCAAACTTAGGGCCTTCTTCGCTCAGCTGGAGTTGGTATTCAAGGCGCGGCCCCGGACCTTTGACTCTGACGAGCGCAAGGTCACCTACGCGCTGTCCCACCTCAAGGGCACTGCGCTACAGTGGTTCGAGCCTTACCTCCTAGAAGGCTACTCCGAGGAGCCTCCGCTCTTCCTGTACTCCTACGAGGCCTTCCAGGATGAACTCTGGGTCAATTTCGGACCTTACAACGCTACCGGAACTGCGGAGCATGACTTGGAGAATCTCCGCATGGCCGACAACCAGCGGATTACACGGTGCATTACCCAGTTTAACCGCTTGGCCACCCAAGTCCACTGGGGTACCGCCGCCCTCCGATATCAGTTCTACAAGGGGCTTCCGGCTCGCCTCAAGGACCGCATCTCCGAGGTCGGCAAGCCCGACACGCTTGAAGGCCTGCACAACCTTGCACAGTCACTGGACCATTGCTACTGGGAGCGCAAGGCTGAACAGTCCCGCGAGCACTCAGCCCCCACCAAGTCCGGCAACAGGACCCAGAACCCCGACACAAGGTCCTACTCCTCTCAGAAGGCCCCCAGAACCCGATGCCCAACCCAGCGGCAACTCCAGCCAAGTCCGGCAGGTCCCCCAGTGGCCCACCCAAGTCAGCCAAACCCTCCAAGCCCTACTCCGACAGGCTGGGCAAGGATGGTAAGCTAACCCAAGAAGAAAGGCAGCGACGTTTCGCCAACAACCTCTGCCTCTTCTGCGGTGAGCCCGGACATGTGGTCAGAGCTTGCCCCAAGAAGACCTTGTCCGTGGCCAAGGCCCGAGCTGCCCAGGCCAACCCCGAGGCAACTCCGAAAGGACCTCCGAAAGCCCCTGAGGCTCTGGAGGAACCAAAAAACTAGTCTGCAGCCCTCCAATCTCCGCGTGTGGAGAAAGCTGCATTGAACTTCCCGCGCAGATCCGTTCCTTAGACTCAACGCGTCCGCTCTCTCTGACCCGTCTTCCCTCATAGTTTCTTTGTACTCCGATTTTATCCCCACTCCGTTCCCTGCTCTGATTGATTCTGGTTCCTCCCACTGCTTCCTCGACTCGGACTTTGTCTCCAAGCACGGAGTTCTGACCTCCGGAACTCTGCCCCTCCGTCTGCAACTTTTTAATGGTTCGTCTAATCACACCATCACGCAAAAGGCAACCCTTCCATTACATTTCCCTTTGGGAGAAGTCATCTCTGTTAACTTTTATGTTACTCCGCTCGACAAGTCTGTGTCTGCCGTTCTGGGATACAGCTGGCTCTCCGATTACAATCCGTTGATTGACTGGAAGAAGCGCAGCATTCAATTCCGAACCGCACCTCCGACTCGTCCCGTATCTGACCTGGTACTGCAAAACTCTGAGGCTCTCCTGAAGCCCACTCCGACTACTCCGAACTTCGAACTCCCGAAGTCCGTCCCCCAGGTATCCCTTGTCAGCGCCACGGCCTTTGTCCGCGCCTGCCAACTTTCTGGTTCCGAGAGCTTTACGCTCAATCTGTCTGCGATGTCCCTTCAAGGCCGTGCTGCCAGCGTCTCGGAGTCCCCACCGGTCCTCACCGGAGTTCCGGAGGAATACCATGACTTTGCAGACGTCTTCAGCAAGACCAAGGCTGACGTCCTTCCAGAGCACCGCCCATACGACCTCAAGATTGAACTCGAGGACGGTGCTACCCCTCTGCTTGGTCCGATTTACTCCCTATCAAAACTGGAGCTGGAGACGCTCCGGGAGTACATAGAGGAGAACCTCCGCTCAGGGTTCATTTGGCCCTCAAAGTCCCCTTGCGGAGCTCCGGTCCTCTTCGTGAAGAAGAAGGACAGATCCCTACAGCTGTGCGTGGACTATCGCGGACTCAACAAGGTTACACGCAAGGACCGCTACCTGCTTCCACTCATTTTGGACCTGCTAGACATGCCCAGGAAAGCCCGAATCTACACCAAGATTGACCTCCGGCACGCGTACAACCTGGTCCGAATAGCTCCCGGAGATGAGTGGAAAACAGCCTTCTGTACCCGCTACGGTTCGTTTGAATGGCTTGTTATGCCCTTCGGACTTTCCAACGCGCCCGCGGCCTTCCTGTTGAACTTCCGGATTTGTGTACTGGCCATACCAGATCCGGATGTGCACTGTGGCGGTGACACACCACATGGTGGGCGGCAGAGCGCCGCATGGTGGCGGTGTAGCACCGCATGGACATTCCTTCTTCTATACCCGATATGGCAGTTCTACGGACATTTCTACAATATGCCTGTACTGTAGCATCCGGACATCTTTGTAGTGTGTTCTACGCTGTTCCGGACTTGTCTGGATTTCTCTAGACTATGGTGCGATACTTACACCATCCTCGCACCATCGTCTCACTCAGCGTACTGTAGATCACATGCTCTCCTTTTCTTTGCTTACTCATGCGTCCTCTGGACTTGTATATAAGGAGGACATTTGCTGCCCCAGCTCTTCAGTCTTCACTCATTGACTGAAGAGTAAGTACTATAAGCTCTATGTGTACTTATGCAGATTACTTACTAAGTACTTGTAGTCTTACTTGTGTGGCTCACAGGTACTTACATATGCAATATAGTCTTCGCTCATTGACTGAAGATCTTACTTGTGCGGCTCACAGGACGCCTTCAAGGTTCAGACTTCATTATCTATGTCAACCACTGTAAGTATTTCGAAACGTTCGAGACGTCAAGCGTATTTGTCATCTCATTCTACCTCAGATCACTCATACACTCAAGCTGTGTTAGATCTCCATGGTCCTTCCCTCCATGGGAGCTTTTGGTTCCAGCCTTTCAAGCCCTTTTTAGCAGCGGCTGACCGCCTCGGGCTAGCATGTGTTGATGCTGCAATATAGTGAGTGCATCCCGACTTCCTTTTGATTTGTTGCTGAATCCATTCTCTTTAGTGCTATATCTATGGTAGATGACAGCAGTCTAGAGTGGTTCGAGACAATTTCAGGATCATGACCTATGTAGTTACATCCCATCTGATAGAATATGTGCCCATTTCTAATGTAGCCTGGCTGCGGCGAGATGACGAAGCCATCCGCTGGCCACCTAGGAATTTCCTAGGACGATCTGCGGATGATCCTGGGATGCAATCCGCGGATTAACCTAGGTTTGATCAATTCCAGGATTTTCCTGGCGGCCTCCAAGTATGGTTTGACCGCGGATTTTCCGCTGAATATCTTCAGGTTGATTTTTCCGCGAATTCACCTGGGTTACCTCAAACCGCCGTGTACAGGAGGCATGCCAAAAGTCCGCAGCATCTCCATTTGATGCGTGTCTCTATTGTGTCTACGCCGTCTATCCCTGCTATGTACTATATGCTATGTCCTCATGTTTCTCCAGCGCATTCTCGTGAATCCCATCATCATCGTGACTCGCCCACTAGTACTCAGGCTGAACCATCGAGCGATAGTTAAGAATCGGCAGCCGCAAGATTGGTTTTTTTATACCTTCGAAAGCTAACAGCTTGCGGTCCGAACCTCTCATATGTGCTCGTCCCTAGCTCGTTGGGTATTGCTTCAACTGCACAGCCAAATCGCGCCTCAATTCCTGTCCTGCATTCCTCTGCAATTTTCTCGGGCCCTGCCGCACACGTTACTACAAGGAGCGCTGTCCGCGTAGGGCGATCTGTGATGCGCCCGCAAGCAGTTCCAGATCTAAACACATTCAGACCAACGATGGCACGAGGCTCGGAACGGCCGCCCACAGACCGGCGTTGTCAGTCCTGCTGAGCGGTGCTGGGAGCTCAGGGGCGATATTCGCTATATAAGTCTCGTTCATGGTCTCGGCGGTCCTGATGGACGCCACTGCGGGCGTAGTAGTGAATCAGAAGGTGCAGTGTCGCGCACTGACGGGCGCTCGTGAACCGCCCCATACAGTACTCAAGCGCGCACTGGTGGCAGTGGGTATGTATGTTCCAGCGGCCGTTAATGTGAATCAAGTTCGTCATCATGACCAATTCACGGATACAACTTGACGGCATTCGTCGCGGATCCAAGTTGGACTGGGCGTCTAATTACTCGCTCTCAAGAGTCTGCCGATGGCGATGTCGCACTGCAGGCGTGTTTCTTGACATGCCGTTGAGACCTCGTTTGTGTAATTCCTCAACTGCTGTCATTACGGTTTTGCGTATGCGTATAAAGAAGCAAAGCAGGAGCACACCCTCACCTCCTAAGTGCCCTCAACGCAGTCCAATAGTAGCCAAGCCAGACACTCCTCCTATTCAGAGCAACATACGTGAGTTTAGATCCAACCGTTGAGGACGGCCGCCTGACGTCCTCCGCAGATACCACCATGCGCTTCAGTCTCTCCACCGTCTTTGCGGTCGCGGCTGCGGCTGCCTCCACCCTGCCCTCCGCGCTCGCTGCTTCCTGCTCCTCCAAAGGCGGTTGCCAGACCTGTGCCAGCAGGGGCAGTCTCGAGTCCGCGAAACAGACGCTGTGCGGTAGCAGCGACTTCATGCTACCGGGAGGCTTCGGGTTCCAGACTCCCGATGGAGCATCGATCAATCTGCAGGGCAACTTTGCGACGTCGGATGAGTGCTCTGCTGGGTTCGAGAATATCCTCCAAGACTGCTACGGCAAAAAGAACGGCGGGACTTTCGACTTCACCGATGGCCCGTTCACTGCCCACCTCGACATCAACTTCTGCACGTGCTGTGCGTTTTGATCCTACCACCATGCGTAGATTCGACACTAACTCCCCCTCCCCTCCCCGCAGAGTCGTGCCACTATCTTGAACTCGCTGCAGAGGCAGGAGTTGCGCCAACTTGATCGCTGCGCGGCCGTGAGGGTGGACGTTATTTTGCTTGCGGGTGCCATGGTCACGGTACGGCCCTCCGCGCCCCATCCCTTTTTGCCCCTCCAGCAGACCCAGCCGAACGAATTGACGATACTACTCCCAATTCGCTGTTCATGGAAGATTCCTGTGGGGAGCCCAGAGAGTGTGAGCTGTAAGCGGCCATTTGAGATACCATGACATTGAGAACGTAGCTTCGCTAGCCAATAGCAGATTACTTATAATCATAGTAGACGAGTCCGCACATGCAATGTAAGATACATCCGCTCTAAGCTGTAGTGAAGTTTTGAGTTGTGGTACATCAGCCTCACTTCACCGTCAGACGGCCCCTCTAGACGCTCACATGAACCCTGTTTACTGTACATCACTGTCGTTCAACAGCAACTGTAATCTCACACTCCTGCTACCTGCCGTAGTCCTGCCGTTCGATCGGCCACTCTGTTGACTTCCAGCATCCCGAACTTGCAATCTGGCGGCGTAGAAGCACTACGCGCTACAATCACACAGTACCTTGAGAAGTGCCTCTCGAACTAAACGGTTATGGTGCCCATCTACGCTGCGACGACAAAGAGATGGAGGCTTACGGTACGGCGAGGGAAGAAAACGACACAACTGTGTCTTGTTCGATCGCCAGCGAAGAAGGAAAAGTAATAGGTGACCAGACTTATTGTTGGACGTCGCGGCTTGGCGCTGATACTCTCTGAAAGACATTCTCGGCCTGTTGGGAGAAGGCATCAGCGTCAAAGTGCCTACTTGTCAGAATTTACGTGGAAGGCCACCTCGCAGATAGCATCGGACATACCGGACGACGTTTTGACAAGAGTGACGGCAGCCTCAGGGCTTCTGACGGATTGTGCAGGGACAAATTTGAGCATCTGGTCCTAACGGGTGAGTGCTTGAATTCTAAGTGATGAGTGACTGTGCAATCATTAGACTTGCGGCTGATTGCACATGGTAGATGACGACAGTCTTATGCGTCCAGGGAACAAGTTGGTGGAGCTTGCTCCATCCCAGTAACCTTGACGCGCCTTGTCCGCGAGCAGTGTTCAGACTACTCATACAAATGCAGCCCATCGTAGTCATTCACGAGAACAGCAAGAAGGCACGCGTCCATGCAACTTCGTGTATTGCTCAGCTCCCGTGGATCGCTTTCGAACAGATCTAACAGTGTCCCCGAATCACTGAGGAGAGGCAGAAAAAGTCCCGCCTAAGATGGGGAGTTTGCCGATTGGGCCGGAGACGAACTTCTGCGCTACGTTCATCTTCCCTTAATTTAAAGGCCTCTGAGCGATTGGGCTACGGTAACATGGGGTGGAAAGCGGTGACCGCAACGACCCGCCCATCAAACTCTTGGCAAGCGAATAGCATTGTACCACTGCCTACCAACTTCGGAAAGGGGCAGAAAGCATTCTTTGAGCGTTCAAGACAAATGGGATGAGGCAGGTCAAAGTACCCAGAAACGACCTCGTGCGATCCCGAGGGTCAAGTCTGAACCGGTCCAGGAGGCAGACGATGAGGTTGCGGATGAAGTCAC